>OY294067.1:180218622-180456122 GCA_958510875.1 Endomychus coccineus | reverse complement strand
GTAAAGAATGCTCTTTCCATAATACAGCTCTCAAAAAATCAATGGTGGAAGTCGTTACTTTATGGTAATTTATCATTTTGATTATATGAAATAATAACTACTTCGTTTTTATACCACTTTTATTAATGATAACGTGGAAACGTAACTATAGTTTCAACATCGAAGTGCCATCATCAAACAATTAGGAAATTATGAAGAAATAAATGAAACAGTTCAAGTATGAATAGACTAGAGTTGAGTAGGGTTGAGATTAAGGGATCAACGGAAATTCCAAAAATAGGTACATCCTAGGAAAGCACAGTATTATATAGTAAACATAGCAACAATTTGTGAATCAGTGTGACTATAATTTAATATTCTAAGAATTATTTGAAGAGCGGTTTGAAAGACAGTACAGTATTACATAGTAAACAAGGTAACAATTTGTGAAATAGTGTGATTATAATTTAATATTCTAAGAATTATTTTAAGAGTGGTTTGAAAGACACATGAAAAGATCACTTTGATATAGGTCTATCTGTACATTGAGGATATTTTTATTACAGTTTTTGACACCTATATAAATTTCTATCGATTCTAATGTATTCAATTTAAAACCTCTGGTTTGGTTATGTGAAATGCTTAGGCTATCTAAGTTAGGGAAACTATGACAAGTTTGTAAAAAATGATTAGCAAAGGTTGAGTCAGGTTTGTTGAGTCTAAACGAGAGAAAATGTTTTTCGAATCTTAATTTGAAATTACGACAAGTTCTACCTATATAAAAGTCATCACAGTCAGGGCAAATCATCTAAACTCCAGGTTTTCTATATTTATTGGTTTTGTCTCTGGCGTTGTATAGAAGATGGGAAAGTTTATTTTGGGGTTTGAAACTGATTTCAAAATTATGGCTTGATGAAATGTTAACAATATAGTCGTTCGCTGTACCAAAATATGTCAAAGAAATGAATTTAGTGGTTACATCTATGTGTTTTATACGCGGATAAATTTAATAGAAAGTTAATTGTTGTTGTTTGCGATAAATTAGTTTAATTATTTGATCTACCGGGAAACCATCATTGATGGCTATTTGTTTTATCGTGTTCAACTCAATAGTGAGGTGTTCTATTGACAATGGTATCGAAAATGCTCTATGGATTATTGAATGATATGCTGCTAATTTATGGGTACGAGGGCTAAACGATGAGTTCGGAATAGTAATGTCTGTACAAGTGGGTTTCCTGTAGATATTGGAGTTTATTTTATTATGGTCACGTATTAGTGTTAAATCAGAGAAGTTTAATGTTCTATCTTTTTCTGTTTCCAACGTGAATTAAATTTTTGGGTGAAGTTGGTTAATAAATGAAAGAAAGGAATTTAATTGTCTGGATGTTCCTTTGAAGAAAGCAAGTACATCATCTACGTATCTATACCAAAATTGAATATGTTTTTTTGCTGATGTGCAGTTCATAATTTTGTCCTCCAGATCAGACATAGAAATGTCTGCTAATAGTGAACTCAATGGGTTACCCACAGCGAGACCCGAACTCTGTACATACAATTTATTATTAAATTGACAATCGTTTGAACTCAAGCATAGGTCAAACGCGAGTTCTATTTTATTTTGAATTAAAGGGCTAATATGTGATCTATCTAAAATGCTCCTGATTAGAGACTTACATTCTGAAGTTGGAATATTTGAAAACATGTTTGAAACAACAAAGGAAACTAAAAAACCATTGGTTGGTATATGGTGTGTTTTGACTAATTCGGACAATTCGAGAGGATTTTTAACAGTAAATTTAGGTTCAAAATTAGTGAATTTCTTGAATTTCTGATTTAATTTGATTGCAAGGTCCCTTTTCGGACTATTGATGTGAGACACTACAGGTCGTATGGGGGCATTTTCTTTATGATTTTTAATGAGTCCGTGTAGTTTAGGAGAGCATGGACTGCTATTAATGAGTTTATATTTTTCGAAACCACTGGAAATAAAATTTCACCATTTTGTTGGAATTGTTTTGGTTTTAATTGAAAAAGGTTAGTTGGGTCTTTACGTATTCCGTTTAATAAATACTGACATTTTATCCTCATAATCTTGTTTAGGGATTTAACGCTATGTTGTAAATTGAAAAATCTGATTTGATTCGAAGGTATTTAAAAAGCGGGTCTTCTAAGATCAATCACAACCTTTTATCTTCAACCGTTAATTTGTCATTGACGAATCAATGTTCCGATTAACAATTTCTTTTTCAGAAAGTAATAACTATTCTCAGATAATAGCTGAAAAATATTGAATTTTCATCACGGAAGTTGTATTTCTATTATTCTTCGGAAATATTGCATATTAAGCTAGTAATTAACAATTCAAAAAAACCAGTCTTTGGGAAGGTTTTTTCACTCGAAACCCCCTGCAATGGCTAAATATGGATAATACCTATCAATTATATATCGTCCTACACAGAAATTATCAATTCAAAGCATTTGTTCAATTGTTTAAAAAAGGCTACATGAACAAAAAGAATATCTCTGTAGTAAAATGTTGTATTAACAAGTGGTCTTCGAATCAATATTTCGGCGCAAAATGAAAACTTCACGCCTAAGAAGACCCAAATGCTATAGTCGGAAGCTGAAATATCTATTTTTCCTGTGTTGCTCCGGTTTTCTCACAATTGTTTATTTAAATTTTGTGGAGCAAAACTTGAGTCGAATTGAAGGTAATACGTTGTTAACCTTACTACGATAAAAGTTTTACAAAATCCGTTAGATATTTTATATGTTTGCATCACTTTCAAAAAGGTCAGTTTATCATCGCCTGACGGACAGTAGCGTATGGAAGCGCATGAGCGGTGTGAGCGACATATTCAAAATTCTAGCGGCAGAAGTGGAGGTTTATTTTACTAAACGCCATTTATTAAGAACGGTATGGGCAAGTACATTTCTCTTGAGTTTATATTAGGAAAGGAGGGGAATAATAATATGAACATATTTTGACAAGTCCCTATTCACCACGTGTATTTCATGAGCTTACAGTGGTACGTTTTTCACAGAAATTATATGTTCACTCTGCGTCCATATGCAATCCCCCCTCTAGCACTGCCGTTCGAATTTTGGATCTATCGCTCGCATCGCGTTATGCGTTCCCGTATATACGAGTGTAGGATATTTTTCTTCTGGTGGCGATAATCTGGTCTTTTTCAAGTGATGCAAACATGAAATATTCAACGTATTTTATAAGACTTTTTTTGTAGTTAGATTAAAGTATTGCCTTTGATTTAAGTCAACGATTGCTCCTAAAGCAATTAAGTAAATACATAATTTTTGTGCAGGACCATATAGAACTGATAGTTATTATCCTTATCTGGGTACTGCAGGAGGTTTTGATTCAAAAAACCTCTTCAAAGGCTAGTGATTTGCTACTAATGTTTTTTTCAATTGTTAATTAATATCTTAATGTGCAGAATAGCCAAACAATAAAAAAGTACAATTAATTTGATATATCCCAACATGTTTCAGCTACTATTGTCTAAAATGAACTGTTTGGTTCTTAGAAAAAAAATTGTTAGTTAAACATTAATTTGTTAATAAGAAATTAAAGATAGTAAGTGATCTTGAAAGATGTGTATTATAAATACCTCTAATTCTATTCGAGATTCCTTATTTAAGACTCACCGTTCCTAGATTATAACAAGAATAGGAAACATTGCGCAAATAAAACACCATTTAAACACTGAAGTTCGCATATTTGCAAAAAATATTGAGTTTTATAATCAGCGTATTTTTTTATATTATAATCCACCATAATCTTGCTGCGGTCCTGCAAAAACTATTTTAAAAGTTACCCCGAATGACACCTATACTCCTTTGTAGGAGGGACATTGAACACGATCTCAGAAGGCGAATTGTTAAGAATTACCTTGAACAACAACTAAAAGCTGGTGCCCGATTGGAATCAGACAATTAGAAAAAAAAATTCCAGGGCTGATTGTCGAAATTCGAAGAATGTGAGGGTGTAGGTAATGTACCAGGAGATATAGTATTCTCCTTCTGTAACATTAAAAGACAATGGAAAAAAATTTTGATCATATAAATAACTTTGATTCTATTTTATAATGCTCGATCAAACTTTATTAACGTATAATACCAGTATTAATGTTGTTCAGGAATGCAATTGTACAATAACGCATAATTTGCAATTATTGAGAACAGCCAAATTGTGAAACTCTTTGCTTAGTGAGGTCTTTGCAGATGACTTAACTCAGAACTATCCACTCTACGTTCATATGCAATCCCCTCGACCGAAAATTCGTCACTTAAAAATATTGCTCGACACATGCAGTGATCCCCTGCTCAATGTTGTTGACAGGAGGGTTGAAGTTGTCGTCAGTACATTTCGGAACATGCGATTTTTTTTAAATATTTCTCAGAAATCAATAGAAAAAGCGTGAATCCCGTTTTCCCAAAATTTACGGTTCTGATAACAAATTTAACCCTTCTTTCAAGATTTTTGAGCAAGGGTTACTACGTCTCTCGTGTATCTGACTAAACTTGGTCGGGCGGGGAGATGCATATGAATGCAAAGTGCACATACAATTTAAAAAGGTACCACTGTGGGCTAGTTATTGAAGACCTGTTACAAATGAAGTGTTTAGAGATTATAAGGTCCAAGTAATGAATAGCGACTTATTAACATCTGTTTATATTATCACCTCTCTCACTACGACAGACTCAAAAGAAATGTAGCTGCACTTACCGATTTTGATTTTGATTAATGGAGCTTAGGAAAAAGTCTAGCACTGCCGTTCCAATTTTGGTTCTATCATTCGCACCGCGTATGCGTTCTCGTATATACGAGTATTCGCTTTTTTTCTTCTGGCAGTGATAATGTGGTCTTTTTTTAAGTGACGCGAACATATAAGATATTCAACGGATCTTATGAGACTTTTTTTGTAGTTAGAATAACTTATCACCTTTAATTTAAGTCTACAATTGCTCTAACAAAGTTTTAAATCAACAATTGAGACACAAAACCGGAACAATAAAATAAAATTAAGATATTTCAGCTTCCGGTTATCGGATTTAGATCTACTAATTTTTGTTTAGCGTGTTAATATATCAAATGCTGAAGACCGCATGTTGATGTGACATTCCACTATGAAGATATTTTAATTGTTTTCAAGCCCTTTTTTTGAACAGTTAGAATAATCACTTTAAATAAATAATTTTAGGACAGTCGCATATAGGAATGTTAGGTAGTATCCGTATCCAGGCACTGCATGAGGTTTTGAGTCAAAAAACCTCTTCAAAGGCTAGTTATTTGGTAGTTCTTTTCCAATTGTTGATTCATAGCTTAATATGTAATATATCCCAATAATGGAAAGACTACTAATGCTTTGATATATCCAACATGTGTCAGCCAATATCAGGTACGATTTACGATAAATTCGCGGGTACAGGTCACACTGACACATATACTCATCATTCTAGCCTTCACGTAGGTTTGGGTCTCACGATCATCATCAGAAGATGATTGTTATTTTTTGTACAATCTCAACATAAAAAAAACAAATTCTCCAATTTTACGGTAATTCGAATAACAGTTATCGGAGAAGTCTAGAGATATTTGGAGAATAGCATACAAATAAGATGTCTTCTGATGATGGTCATGAGGCCGAAACTTACGTAAGGACGAAAATAATAGGTATGTGTTAATGTGACATATCTCATGAGAATTTATATACAGGATCTCCCAGGTTTTAGTAGCAGAACTTCAACAGTCGAAAGAAAATTCGATTTTGAGAAAAAAGTTCCTATAAACATATATGCACAGATGCTTAATTTTTGAGATACAGGGTGTTGAACTTTATAGAAAATTTCGTAATTTTGCTAGTATCTCCGAAGATAATTAAGATGTCTGAATGAAATTTGGTGTCGTGGATGCATAGAAATGTCACCATATTTGCACATAATTCAAGACCGGTATTGCTCCCAGTGGCCTAGATATAGGTATTCAATAAGAATAAATAGACCCCAAAAGTGTTATCACCTTGTAAAGACAAATAAGGTCTTCTGACATTCCTTTGTACCTGGCACCATTTCACGGCTAATTTAATTTTTGTGATCAGCTACCACGATCATGAAAATCGGTGAAATAGAGGAACCTTAAATTAAAGAGCGTCGTTGAGTGACAATAATAAAATAAGCTGTCATTTCTAATCTGTACAGCGATATATTACAAAGAAAGGCCGAATTACAAATTTTTATTTCCAAAAATGTTCAAGCCAGATAACTACATTGTACTTTAATTAATAGTAAGTTCACCTAGAAGAGTTAACACGACACCATTTTCTAAATTTTGTGTGTTAATTTTGAAGAAATTGATCGAAATGATTCCCATTTTCTCGTATACATGGTTCATTCGCAACGTCGTATAATAGATATTCTAACTTCAACGAAAACCTTTTTCCAATTTTCATCAGATTTTCATGGAGGTGGTATTAATCACAAAAATCAAATTTGTCGTGAAACGGTGCCAGGTACAAAGAAATAGCAAGAGACCTTATTTGTTTAGAGTTGAATACTGCAATTTGTTACTAAAAAGTAACCTATACAGGATGATAACACTTTTCGGGTCAATTTATTGTTATTAAATACCTATATCTACGCCACTGGGAATATTAATGGTCTGAAATTATGTGCAAAAGTGGTAACCTTTCTACACATCCATGGTACTGAATTTCATTGAGATAAAGATATCTCAATGAAATGATAATCAAGAGATTATCTTCGGAGATACAAACAAAATTAAGACATATTTTATAAAATTCAACACCCTGTATCTCAAAAATTGAGCTCCTGTGCATATAAGTTGATAGGAACTATTTTTCCCAAAATCAAATTTTCTATCAACTGTTGAAGTTCTGCTACTAAGACCTGGTACACCCTGTATAACTATCAGTTTCTTAGAAAATTAATGAATAAAACCCATAATTTGTTAATAACAAATGAAAGGTCGTAAGTGATATTAAAAAATGTGTATTATAAATATGTTTGATTTGGATCTAGATTTCTTATTTACGACTCACCGTTCCTTGATAAAAGCAAGTATTGGAAACATTTTGCAATAAGTTACTGTTTAAAAATTGAAGCTCGCAGATTTGGAAAAAATTATTTAGTTTTTAAATCAGCGCATTTATCTACATTATAATCCATCATGAACTCGTTGCTGTCCTGCAAAAACTATTACCCTGAATGACCTATACTCATTTGTAGGAAGGAATTACCTTCTACAACGGCTACAAGCTGGAGCGGTGTCTAATTAAATTCAAAGTCATCAAGACAAACAGAAAAAAAAATATTAAATTCCAGGGTTGGTAGTCGAAATTTGAAGAATGTGAGGGTGCAGTTTATGAACCAGGAGACAGAGTCTTCTCCTTTTATAACATAAAAAGAGAATGCAAAGAAAGTTGATAATCTAAATAACTTTGATCCTATTTTGTGAAGCTCGATCAAACTTTATCGACTTGTGGTACTCGTATTGATGTTGTTCAGTTCAATTTTACAATAATGCATAACTTGCAATCATTGAGATCGGCCAAATTGTGAAACTCTTAACCTGGTGAGGTTTTTTCAGAAGACTAAACCCAGAACTTTGAGACTGTTGATCCTGAATCTAATTATGTAAAAAAAGAATTCGATATCAACGATATTACATTCATTAAGCTGACTGATACCGGAAATACATGTTCCTTTAAAATGGGCGAAAGTGAAGATATTCTTCAATCTCTACTGGTACCAGAGGGCTGTTCTCGAGGAGTAGTTGTACGTGAGTTTATAAGCTTCAGGAAACGACGTCCACGATTGAGACGAATTTTCAACTTTCCAAATAACAAAAATGCAACCTTGCGTTGTGAGTTTATCAAATAATCAACTTTTTTTCTATCAAAATGTCCTAGGCTTACCCAACTAACTTCTATGATTAGGTAATTAGTCTCACTTATCCAATAATAATACTATGTGAAACGAGTTTGACAAATAATTTTCTACCCTTGAACTTTTTGATGATATGTACAACTGTATACCGTAAAGATCATAACAGTATCACATTGTCACTAGAACTAGTGAACTAAACAACGTGGAGGTGATGTGTCTATCGCAGTTATAAAAATCATCAATATCTAAAGAACTAACTGTCTTAGGAAACAACAAAGTGTTAAAATCCAACTTCAGAAGTCTCACTTAATATTATCCGTAACTCACTTTCCGCTAAATTCTGAAATCGAATCCTATTTAGAACATTTATGCCTACCCGAATTATCAGTATAGCAGTATTATTATTAAGTAGATAGGTGTATTTCAAAATAAACGAATGTAGATGACACAGTTTCATGATATTATCAATGGAATCATTGACATTTGGTCCCTAAAATGCTCATTGTGCAAACGAATTACTAACAGTATACAAAAACTAATTTTCGAGAGGAATTGCTAATGAGCAATTCAAAAGAATATGTATATATATAGAAGACTATAATTTGTCCTTTGAGCTAAGGGAAACGGTGTAGACCTATTTGATGAACTATAAAAAAATATGTATCCACGAATCTGAAAATAATTTCATAAATGAATCAAAAGAATTTTGCAATTAAGTAAAAACTAACAAAGCTTATATGAGTTGTATGTATTTCGATAATATATTATAAAACTCTTCTTCCTTTCAGAATATATACTGTGAAAAGAAATTGAACAATCTCCCTATAAAAGCTACCCGCTTTGATTCCTCTCAATAATTTATCCTCAGTTCACATTTCTTATACTGATATAATTAATACCATTTCTCATCCCAAGCTTAATTCCTGATGGAATACCAGAATATTTTGGAAAACACTATAATCACAATTTAGCTCATCCTTTCTTCTTAATTCATAATAAGTATCTAAGTGAGGGTGAATTCCCCATAAGCTTTCAGAGTAATCCCTGTTCATAAGTCGGAAAGAAAATCACATGTTCATAGATACCGACCAATATGAATTAATTAATTTTGCTGAAATCAAGAGCGCATCAGTCGTTGAGGAGAATATGAGGTGAACTGTGTGTACATATATTAAAGACCCAGCACGCAGGTATGGAGGTGTCTATATGACCTCCGGTGATGTGGCAACACCTTCGGAGGCAGCAACGACCACAAGGTGTACGCATATATACAATTTCCGGAGGCCACATGATACACTCTGTGCTGCTCATATATGACCTTCTAAAAATTTGGAAATCATTTCCCCTCTCAAGAAATCCGAATTGGTTATCATTTCAACACCCCATATATAAATTTCATATCAATGTAACTCAATCAGAAGACCCGGAGGCGAGGTCGCCTCTTCCATGTACCGGAGGCGACAACATACCGTGCATCAATATATATATATATATATATGTATGTATATAAATATATTCTTTTATTGATATTCTTGAACCATTTGTAATATTTTTATGCTTTCTTGCTATATTGGTTCGTATATATACTGAAAATAAAATGAAATAAAAATTCTTTTTGACGTTTCGACAATGTTTATTGTCTTTTTCAAAATGTGAATTAGTGTTTCCATGTAATTTAGAAAAGAATAGATGATTTCGATTAATGAAATGCGTCTGCAGCCGACTTGTGTTTTAAGATCCAATTAAAACTGCAGAAAACATTGGATCGGTTGTGTGTGAAAGAGTAATGTATGGCTAATTACAAATTGAAATGGATTGAATTTGATTAAATACAAGACATTCTAAGATTGTACAATTATAAATATCTATGATTATTGTATGAATTAGTTATTCTATGATAAACACTCTATCCACATCTATTATAATCAACTATCCAAGTTTAAGATAATTCTATGGGATCTAACCTCGAAATTGTTACTCATAGTGTCATAGTTAAATAATACGTTATCTTTTTTAGGTTGAATTTTGAATAGACATTTACAAATGTCAGATATTGAAAGTATTGAAACCTCTTAATATCTGACATTTGTAAATGTCTATTCAAAATTCAACCTAAAAAAGATAACGTATTGTTTAACTATGACGCTATGAGTAACAATTTCGAGGTTAAATTCCATATTCTTAAACTTGGATAGTTGATTATAATAGATGTGGATAAAGTGTTTATCATAGAATAACTAATTCATACAATAATCATAGATATTTATAATTGTACAATCTTAGAATGTCTTGTATTTAATCAAATTCAATCCATTTCAAATTGTAATTAGCCATACATTACTCTTTCACACACAACCGATCCAATGTTTTCTGCAGTTTTAATTGGATCTTAAAACACAAGTCGGCTGCAGACGCATTTCATTAATCGAAATCATCTATTCTTTTCTAAATTACATGGAAACACTTATTCACATTTTGAAAAAGACAATAAACATTGTCGAAACGTCAAAAAGAATTTTTATTTCATTTTATTTTCAGTATATATACGAACCAATATACCAAGATAGCATACAAATATATATATATATATATATATATGTATGTATATATATATATATATATATATATATATATATATATATATATATACATGTATATATACATATACATATACATATAAACACACACATACACATATACATACATATACATAACAGATGTTACCTCACCAAATTTCAGCAAATTCTATGAAGCCATATACACTTCACTATATTCTCAGCGTCCTTCCATAAAAACGCACCTTAGCGTCTACAACATATACGAAGCTTTCATATTACAGATTCCTGGGCGTCCCCACATAAAAAAACTGTTTACATGGCAGATGCCTGAGCGTCCTGCGGCATTGCCAAGATTATGCTCCAATAGCAGTACCGAGTAGAGGCAAGGTAGAAATATCCAGGTCCTCCTCGATGCACGAGTGCAATAGACACGGGCCGTCAAATCAAAGGTCGGTGAAACCGTTAGACAAACACTTATAACTCCTATGGTACCCGACTAGTAAAAGTAGACTGTTTATCTTTTGTGACGCACAAAAATGAAACATGATCATTTGTTCTTTGAACAAGATTAGTTAATCGTTCAGTTCATTTCGTCTACATTTTCAGTTAAGTAGTGTCAAAGATGATGATCCGAAGGTGATATCATTGTAAAAAATTCTAGGTATCTATAAAACAATAATATAACGACTTTGATTTTTGGCATATTTCCGAATAGTTTCAGAATTGATCTTTTTTTTTACTTCCCATATCTTCGATAGAAAGTGTATATATCATCAACTTGCTGATCTTACATTGAAAAACTATAAGCAGGATTCTGAAATATTCGTATCTGTAACTATTTGTAAGATAACATTACAAACAAAATAGAATTTTCTATTTTAAGGACAGAAAAAAAATCGATTATCAGGTACCGGCAAGAAAAGCAGCATCCTTCTTTGAAAAAATATTTGGATTCTTCAGAAACAAATGTTTTTCTGAGATTACCGATGATGCTTCCAGCAGATGTTCTTCCCACCGTACTATCTGATGACCCTGTAGAATGCTCATTTAATAATAACATCAACAGATGGAAGATTCCCAACTGAAAATGAACACTGTAAAATGACAAAATGGAATTACCCGAAAAATAAAATAAATTAAATAAATTTTTGCTAAATTTTTTTACCAGACCATTACCAAAGGAAAAAAAGTTGTAAGTGATTGGCCCATTCATTCTACAAGAAGATATATGGTTGACGTTTCTGTTGCAAATTTTTTGGCAAGTGTTTGACAAACTCGTCCAATAAGGAGAATTGTTCTGAATGGAAACATTTGTCACTATTACTATATAGACACAAAAAGAGTAACTATCATGCATACAATTTCGGATCTTGGTTGATTTTCTTAACTGTAATATGAAAGGAAGTAGCTCATTTACGTTCATTGGATGTACAACAAAATATCTGTATCGTATCATTGAATGAATAATTTTTAATCAATACAGTTTTTATGTCTACAATGTCTAGCTTCACTTGGTACATCTACCAAATTGTATGAAAATAATGATGAAAATTTCTTAAAATAGGCAAGTTTTCAAAATTTAATTCTTTAATGGAGCAACATTACAAAAGTAATGACGAACCAATAATACACCCGAACATTCCTTATGAATTTCTTCATAATAGATGAAGCCTATTCAATGAGTTAAAATTTTTTTTTTTTGATTCTTGGATTCACTAATAAAACGTCCAGCTTAACTGAAATCTTTAGGAAATCGGCTGACAATTTATCATTAGATTTGGAAGATGAAGGACGTGAAGAGTTTGACGTTTATTGCGAATGACTTATTTGATGAAATTTGATGTTTAAAATATCACGAATAGTCCAGTAAATGAAGGTTATCACCCACGGAGTGCTTCTTTTATTTACGAAACTTGCCAAGTAGGTTCAGGGCGTATCCCATATTGCTTGTGGTCAGTTAGGATGACCGCTTTCACGTGCCCCTAGAAAAAAAAGATCAAAAAATGATCGAAATTGAAAATAAATAATATTTTCGTATTTTTCGGATCCAAATGCAATATTTCCGGAAAACGCAGCCTTCTCGAGTTAAAGGGGCTCTGAAAAAGAATCGAGCAAAACATGAATCAGCTAATAATTAGATGATTCAAAAAATTTTTTAATTGGAAGTTGAATTTTTTGTTACCATAACTTCTCTTCCTGGTCAATATTTCGAGAGATATTCCAAAACGAACGAAAAAAGTCCAGTCCAAGGGTTGAGAAAAGAGCTGAGGACGTTTTTAAAATATCCTAGAAATTTGAGCACATATAATGACCCCAAATGAAAATTTTTTCATTCTTGGCAGTTATTCCAAGGATAGTAAAGATTTTTCAGCGGATATTCGAAATTGTGCAGCATCCATTAAAATTACGATAGAACGCGTTCTATTCGTTCGATTCTTACGATATTTGAATTTTCCTTGTTTTTTGTTCACTGGTTATGAATCCTTCGAAGAAATTCGAAAATTCGAAATGTCGAAACCGAAATGGACTCTCTGTCCGTATTGGGACCTTACGAAAATGATAAAAATGATTTTATCGTGGTATATTATGACTCAAAATAAAACTGTTACATATTGTTACTGTCATCTCTACATTTGCTTATTCTACTGTTCGGAATATTGCCAATTTAGGTATTGTTATAAGCTCATAAGCTTATTTAATTTTGTCAATATTTTTTTATGAGACTCTTATATTCGATCAATATTTTGATATTTTCTGGAAATTTCTTTAAAAATTGACTTTTGATCAGCTCAGGTCCAAATGTATGTAACCCAAAGGTGTTATTATTGTTTGAGAAGAGTATAGATACCCATAAAAACCTAAATTTTCGTTGTTTCAATTGAAGAAGTCTCAAAAAAATATTCTCATGAATAGTCATTGTGGGACATCCTGTGTGCTGATATGATGTATAAGTGCGGTCATGACTTACTAACAGAATGAAAGATAAGTATTGACAAAATTTTGAAAGATTCTTAGCGATAGCAATAACCTAACACACCAAAATACTTAACATACTTTGAGATTATCGATTGAAATTTAATATCATGGTGTTCTCAAATCAAGTATACCAAATTTTGAGATACACTTTAAGATTAGTGTTTCTCGTAACTCATCATTTCCTTTCTGTCAGAGCTATCAAGATGAAAATCTATATCATCAATGCTTTCCAGTTGTAATTCATTTTTTATTAATACTTTGACTACATGAGAGGGAAACCTATAATGTTCGAAGAAAATTATGTGAGTCAGCAGTGGAATGTAGAGACGGAAGATAGGCATTCGTTCTTTCATTGAAGGTTTGGAGGTTTTAGGCATAGGGGAAAACTACCTCCCCAGTTGAGCCCATCGTGCACCCCGTGGCAAGAAGTTTATTCTTTTCTAGCAGGTTGTTCTGGGGGCAGTTTTGCTTCACCGATGTAACGGTGCCTGAAAGATGTCAAAGCAGGGCATTCCAACAGGATGTGAGGGGCAGTTTCCCCTACCTCTCCGTTTCACCTACATAATAGGATCATCTGTGATTCTCATAGTATGAAGGTGTTTGTTACGATGGCAATGACTCGTTAGGATTTCAGTCATCTCTCTGATGTCCCTTCTGTTCAGAGAAAGGAGTTTCTTTGATAGCCTAGGTACAGGCTCATTGATAAATAGCTTGGCCTGCCTCATACGTGGTGATCTTGCCAAAAGTCAGAGCACTCTTTGTACAGTTGACTCAGAAGTACAAGATCCCCACGCATTTTGATACGACGACCATTGGCTCCTGTCAGACAGGGACGCCAGATGACCCTCGCCTGGTCAGGCAGTGAGCCATTTCAGTTCCTTCAACTCGACTGTATCCAGGGATCCAGATGAGTTGACCCTATTTTTCTTGGCTGGTTCAACCAGTGAATCCCTGCATTATTTGACAAGTCTTGATGTGACTCTAGGTGACTTGAGAGCGCCCAGGGCAGACCGGCTGTCTGACAAATATGTATGCTCCTATTTACATAGTTTCTTCGCAGATTTTCCATGGTGCAAGTCAATATTGCATAGACCTTCGTCTGAACCCACCAGGTGGAGAGTTTCACAGCTTAGGTGTCTGGTGAAGAAATGAAGTCTGCTAGGAAGAAGTTTGGCAGGTCTTGAGCTTGAAAGTGAAGGGGTGACTGTTTTGAGCTCGTCTCGTCCACGTTGAAGCAGACGAAATTTCTGATGAACTCCGACCATTGGAATATCTATAGCAAAGGGTATGAGCTGACACCAGACTATAGTCTGAATCCTCATTCTCAATTAAGATGGCGGCAACTGACGGTGTCGGCGATCTCGATGGTGAGGAGAAAGTGGAAAAAAGGTGAAAAAAGCGAAATTCTGATGAAACGTTGTAGCAAGCTATGTGCAGTATATGTCTGTATAATTTGTTATGGTATTTTACACAAAAGTTATACAAAAAGTAACCCAAAAATCCTATTTCTGAATGGTCAGAGAATGGTAAGTTGCAGTGAGACCAGTGAGGTTATAAGAAAACAAGTGGAATCACAGGAGAAAAACAAACTTCTAGAAGCTGAAAATAGGTACTCCAAAGGAATAACTATGAAGAACAGATAATCTACCCACAAAAATCCGAACAAAATACGATCAAATCAAACCGGAGCAAGGTAGTCAGTGGTTCCAGAAATGTAAATAACCAACACAAATTGGTCCCACATCTGCACAAATTGATACTCCAATTCAGTCTCCAGATTCCGGGAAAGATTTTGAAGTTAACAATCAGCCAAATGGGCTAATATCGTCCCCATCTGGAATTTCGGAAAAGGTTGGCCCAGGAGAAACAAAGACGGATACTGACAATCAGATCAAAAATGATGGGTTTCAACAGGTGAAATGGTGTAAATCAAGAAAAAACGACAAAGACAGATGGATTTTCAGGTGTTCAAAAAAATTATGGATATACCTACACAAGGTGAAGCGAGGAGCTATTGGAGACGAAATTAAAAGCTACATTATGGGCAAAGCTAGATTGGAGGAAGATGAAATATGGGTGGAAAAGATCCCCATAATTGGCAATGCACTCGGAAAATATGTTGTTACTGCTCCTCTGCAGAAGAAAGAAGAAATGTACGACTCTTGTTTTTGTCCAAGTGGAGTTGGCATTGAAAGATTTGACTTTCAGAACCACAAGCAATTTCTTGTGCAAATTAGACAGGATAATGGGGGGAATTTTTGACATACAAACAAGCATTGGATCCGAAAAATTGTGAAATTAGTATTATACATCAAAACGTGCAGTCAATAGGTAACTGTGTAGACGAGTTGGAAGAGTTGATCTCAGATAACGCATGCTCCCAAATTCTATGTATCACAGAACACTGGAAAACGGGGGAACAACTAAAAACATTTAGCCTGGAGGATTTCTTCTTGGAGGCAAGTTTCTGTAGACAAAATGACAATGAGCATGGTGAAACCGCAATATACCTAAGTAGAATGAGACGAGTTAAAAAATCGTCAATAGAGAATCAAATTGACTGTGTAGCGAGTGAAGTTATTAATAAAAGAAGAAAAGTGCTTATAGTTTCTATTGACAGGCCTTCAGGTGCAAACGTTGACATATTTTTCTCTATATTTGAAGAAATTTTTAATGTGGTATATAATGAGAGAGGAGATGTTGTAATTGCTGCTGACTTCAACATCAATGTTTAAGAGTTAACAATAGATAAATTCAGATTCTGTAATATGATGAACTCAGTCAACATCATCCACAAAATTAATAAGTACACCAGAGTTACACCATCATCACAATCATGTGTACATAATATGTTCACTAATATTAAAGACTCACCTCCATATCAGATCACTTCGCACATAAATTAACATTTTTGACTCAGAGAACCACATGATCCCATACAGACGGTGAAGATCACGAAAGATGAAGTTGAGGGAAAATCCTCCGGAAAAATATCAAACATCAGTATTCCACAAGGGAGCATAACGGGACCATCGCTTTTTAGAGTTTACGTGAATGATTTGAATAATTTCATGAAGCTTAATGAGGCTTGTAACTTGATTAATTATGCGGACGACACAAACATGCTAGTAAAGGCTCCTGATATGATCAGTATGATTGCCAAAGCAGATTTAGACTTCGAAAGAGCCAAATCTTGGTTCATACAAAATAAACTGGTTCTTAATGAAAATAAAACAAATCTCGTACTGTTCAAAACAATCTATGCCCGCACTGACTTGCCTTTTGATGTTGGTTTAGGTAAAACGAAATTTACAGTTAGTAAGCACTCCAAGTTTTTGGGGGTCTATATAGATAATTTTTTATGCTGAACTATCCATGTTGAGCAACTCTGTCAAACTGAGTCACATATGTTACTCACTCAGGGTAATTAAAAAATATGCAAGCTTTCAAACACTGAAAATAGTGCATTACGCAAATGTTGAAAAAAGAATAAGATATAGTTTGATATATTTTGGCAGTAGTAGACATATTGAAAATGTGTTCTTAATTCATAAACGAGCATTGAGAATGATGTTGAAGTTGAAGTACAAAGAGTGATGTAGGGGCTATTTGAAAAAAAATAGGATACAGAGAGTACCAGCTTTATACATTCAAGAATATCTGTTATTTCTGTTCAGAAATAGGCATTTACTCACACAATTTGAAACAAGAGGCCTATACCCAACTAGACATGTAAATCTGTAAATAGACTGAGTGTAACTGAAAAAGGGGCACTGTACTCTTCTATCAAATGTTTCAACAAGTTGCCAGAACACATCAAAGTTATCAATAATCTTACTGCATTTAAAAAAGAAATCTATAATAAACTTGGAACCCTATACAATGGGAGAATTTTATAATATGTAGGTATTTTTGAGATCAACTCTATCTTCTTCAATGAATGCTCTACATGCAATGTATTGTAATTATATCTCAAAATGACTATTATTATTATTATTATTATCATAATTATTATTATGCAATGAATGAACACCTTGTAAATTGGGTAAACTACTACCACAGTAGTTAGAGGATACATTAATAAAGCTTTATGGGCTCACCATCCACTTCAAAGACACAGCGGTTTTGAGTTATTAGAAACAACATGATCAGGATAATTTTATAAAGTGGCTTCGAGGATATTGTAGAAGTATGTGTGTGTGTGCGTGTGTGTATGTGTGTGTATGTGTTTTATGATAAAATGTCTTGTGCTAAAGTGACATTGGGTTATCAAGACCTTACAACTAATACAAAAAATATAAGTAATTTGAAACCAATTTGAATTTGTTCAAATACGTATATCGGCAGTCATGCTCTCATCTACATCGGCTATCCTCATTAATAATTCATATAAGATAATTTTCAAAAGATCTATTGTATCGTCACTTGATGAACTGAATTCAAACTAGAATATTGAAAATAAAAAGCTATTACGCTATTAGTTCGATGAATTTCCAACCCTGATTTGAAACAACGTTAACAAAATAGTTTGAATAACTTCATTTCATACAAAATAATCTTCATTGTGGTATAATTAACTACCTTCTACTCAACGAATGGAATTTATTATTCTGGAATAATATCACACGTCCAAACGCAACGAATGAGAATTGAAGTTTAGCTTCAATAGACAAATCTGCATAAATTAATCGAAGAACAAATTGTATAACACTCCGTAATTCCAACAAATTGGTATGATATTTGAAATAAAACATCGGGACAGTCGCAGCAGCTATTGTACAGTTATTAATCGCGAAACGTTAAGTTAACACATACAATGTTGCCAATTACGGACGCCGAGGTATCCGTGGAGTAAAAGCTGAAATATGCAAGAAGAACGCCGAGGGATTGATGAAATAAATCATGTATATACATCGGACATACGGCGGCGCACGCTGCGCCTCTCACTGCAAACTGATTGAACTATTATATACAGCGTAACATACAAATAATTCATCTCACTATAATCTGGGCGTCCAAGTCGATTTTCGGCAAAAATTTGTCTGGACGCTCAGATGCTAGTGCAACCTGTCGTTTTGTGTATTAAAAGTATACTGTTAGTACAACGTGTCTGCCGTTAGAGGCGTTTGCTACAATTCCTGTGTATTAGTCAGGTGTATGCAGTACTTTCAGCCTGTCGATTTGTAGGCGTCCTCGACGTCGAGGAGAAATGACAACGCCGTATTCTGATAGTTATTCAGCATCATTCTCATTCTTCTTGCATTTCAAACTGAGCGTAAGCAGTTGTTTTGATTGAGCAAGTTTATATAGGAATTCCAGTATCCGACTTTGGTTATTACTAGATTATTTATTACTTAACCAGAAAGTAGCGTACATTATAGTAATTATAAAAAACGTTATTCTGATATCCATACTTAATGTTTGATCGAACCTATGGTTAGCACCAAACTTATCATGTAGGCGGCACCACAATTCGATGCGCTCTCTTCCACTTTACGCATTGATTGTTATCACAAAGATGCTTATTGACAAATATCTAATCTTTGAGGTATCTCGAATAAGATTTATTACATCCACGGAATCTGTAAATTACGCTCATTCTTTGTTCTTTATAATTGTATGGTTTTTGTTTTAGTTGATTTTTATTGTAATGTATTATTGGTTTTCTACAGAGTATCATCCTGACAGCGGAAACTCTTGAGGAATTCTAAAAAGTCGATACTTAGAGCTGGTGTTTTTTCGAAAATAAACATATCGAACAGTTGAATTAAGTTGCATTAACATCAATTTTATATTGAATAGATAAACGCTTTCTTTTTCCGGAATCCACATTCTCAATATAAAAGACGATTTTCAACTGAACCAAAATAATTACACACCCACCATATGATTTTTATTATTTGTAACGAATTGGCAAGGCGTAGGGGTCAATAAACTTCGAGGAAATATCATCGTTATTCCCAACGACATAAATTCTGTGTCGTCTCATCATCGCAATAAAGAGATGATTTTACATAATATATTTTCGTGTATTGCTGAAAAACCAAAAGATAAATTCCGTAAAAGTAAACTTCTCTGCAACTTCAAGGTGTTCGATGATCGGCGAGTCCGTGAATATAGGTCCAGATAAATCATAATTGAATCATTTGGTTGAGATTATAAGTTAATTAATAGCGAAATTTTTCGTTAGAGTTTTAATCGAAAAAAAGAGTTGCAACATCTATATGGTGAATCAATCTAATTAAACTTTTGTTGTAGAGTCTATTGAATTAAATTCGATCCCCAAAATTTTTTGGTTTAAGCCGGTGAGAGCTAGGTTGATTTTCATCTTTATATTATTAATATTATTGCATTTTACGATGAAAGAACAGAATATTAGATTGGTCAAAATGTGAAGATGGAGTGATATGTTATTATGTCCGATTCGCATAGTAGATTTAGAATCTGTAAGTGAATTTATCTATAAATGATATTTAAAGATTTAATTTCAATATTAATTTCTAGATTGATTTTAATTGTTCGTGTTCTAGAGTTGCTTTTTTTACTTTAAAATTATTTTCGATAGAACAAGTTGTTCCATATCAAGCTAGTTGAATAGTTTATTATATTCCTTCAGTTATTATAAAATTTTGTAATATTCCCTTATATATTGCGATCACCCTCATTTATACATTCCAACCGATTCCTACGACAAATCTACTGCATGCCTTTCTCCATTTTATTGAAACTGTTGTGAATCAGGACAGCAGCTGTAATTCTGGAAAACAAAAATGTCCCGAGTAGGAAATTCCCCAGTTATCCAAAAAACAGTTATTCGGGGAGCTTATCGTGTGCCCGTTTCCTTTCCTTCATCAATGCGAAATTTTTTATATGTTAGGTACCGGTCGACGAAGCTTCTTCAGAAGCGACGGTACGGGGAACTTGCAATACATTTTCTGCTTTATTTTGGATCGCATCATTTTATTTTATTTCAAAACTAATTATAGGTTTTTGGGAGAATTTTGCTTCAAAAAAGTGTTCTTAAATTTTTTTTCAGAAAAAACATTCACATGGTGAAAGTGGACCTTTTATAATTCCTCCTCACTTGAATCGTGAAACATATTTCAATTTATTGGAGAACGACCTTACAGATCTAATAGTTAATGTACCATACACAAATAGATCAGTGAGTTGGTTTATGCATGATGGAGCACCTCCTCATTTTAGTTAGATTCACCCTCAAAAAAGGATAATGCCGTACAGTTGCGTGGCCTCCTCGTTCACCTGACTAACAATCCTCAGATTCTGTTCCATGGGGTTATTTAAATGTACTAGGTGCAAATTGGAAATGAGAGAAATCTTGAACAAATAGTAATAGAGCAATTCGAGATAATTTGGATTGAGGAAGGCTTATTTGAGAGAGATCATGCATGAGGAATCGACTAGAAAGACAGACATTTCCAGCACATGTTATATTTGTTAATTTTTGCCATTTAATCTTGAATCGAGTTATATGGCATAAAGTATGTTCTCGTGTAGCGGCCAAATGATAAATGCAATCCACTTAAAATTTGGACACTATAAATAGGGAACTATCATATTTATCGAATTGAAATACTGTCAAGTACTTAGGACCTTTCAGCTATCAAGTAGCCATCATCAGAGTAAACAGAACAGTATTGTTAGTGGATAAGAGCGATTGTTTCTTATTTATAGTGTTATAGTGTGAACTCTTTCATTGCTTATCAGAAATATTAACACAAATTATGGAATGATGCTCGAAACTTGCTGGCTTAAAAGTTCAAAGAGGTACGACCGTTTTTGAGTTATTGAGTAGTACGAATTGTCGAAATACTCGACACTTTTCGCTGTGTGTGAGGTCTAATTTTAGTCTATTCTATGTATTTTGACACGCTGAAAACGATGAGGTAGTTTAAATTTGCATTAACCCTGTGCTCAAAAAGCTATGGCCATATTTTGGAAGCAAAAATGGCCTTTTTTCAATTTTTTTGCGTTTTGAGACAAAGCTTCGAGTTGTATGGAAAAATTAATACGCGATTTTTGGCTCTGGTCCGAAATCGATCCGAGGTCGTGGGCCCAAGATAGGGTCCATTCACTCTGATTTTAGCACATTGAAAAATTGAGTATATGTCAAAGAGTCTTTGTTTTTTCATATTCTGTTTCGGTGGAAACATAGTATTTTCATTTCTTTTCTTTCGGTTTCTGGTATTTTGACCTACCTAATTTTTTGGCGCCAAAGAAGGCCATTTTGAAAAATCTGTATTCTACGAATTCCAGACGAAATACTTAAGTTCTCGATCTGAAACATAACAAAGACATAACTTTGGCGCCATTTTGAAATTTTGGACAGCTTAAAAATTCAAATCTTTTGGGGTTAGAAATTGTTCACGAAATCCAAATTCTACGTTCTTCAAGAGATTTTCATAGCGGATATTTTAAGTCCAAGCAGATCGATTTGAGTCGAGTAGAAATAAAGCTAT
This sequence comes from Endomychus coccineus, assembly GCA_958510875.1. Classification (NCBI taxonomy): domain Eukaryota; kingdom Metazoa; phylum Arthropoda; class Insecta; order Coleoptera; family Endomychidae; genus Endomychus; species Endomychus coccineus. The sequence goes on along the minus strand of OY294067.1, from coordinate 180,434,200 downwards.
CCTAATAAATGTGTTTGGACCTCTAAAGGGCCCAATTTTGGGTCTATCAGCAAACTACAGAGAAACACATCGGCTATTTAGGTATGAAACAGCTTACGGGAATTCGTTCACAATTTCAAGTTATAACGAATTTCATCATAAGAACTAGCGCGGAATTTCATTTAGCGGTAAGAAGCGAGGGCCGTTACAATAGATTCCTCGCGCGAAATAATACTTTTTTAAAATGCACCTGAATGCTTATAATCATTTTGTGTAAATATGTGAGTGTATGTAGACGTGTGAACGTGTATATGTGACCGTAACTTGATGTCATTATAGGGTGTTACATAACAAATTTCAATATTTAAACAAAAAAATCTAAGATTAATAAATAATTTTTTTTTTTTCACATTTACATTTTTTTTCTTTTACATTTCATATTTATTGAAAAATTATCTATGTGTCTAATCATTCACAAATAACCTAAGTTTTCGTCATCACTGTCAGCATATATTGCTAATGATGTAATATGATCATTATTGATATACGGATCATCGTTAGCCGCTTCATCATCTAAGTTTGATAAAATTTGATCGTCGCAATTGTCATTGATAACATCATTGGTATCGTCATCATCTTCATCATCGTGTTCATTTTCATCCATACACTTATCAAAATCATCATCATCATCTAATATACTGATTTCTGGCTCGGGGCAATTAGAACATTCTTTACCTTCACAATGCTTACATAATGAGTTACAAGGTAGCCCTAATTTTAAACACAAACATTTACCAGTACAATTTCTTATACGACCACAAGAGATTATTTTGATCAACTCATCGGGACGTGCATTTTTACTGTTTGTAAGTCCATTCGGAATATTTATAGAAACCCATCTCGTTGGATCAATGGTTTTATTACCGATCCAAACCTGAATTTGGTAATAATCCTAAAAATATGTTGCTTTGCAGCATCATCGTATTTTCATAAAAAATTGGGAGCTTTTTGTTTATATTAGCAAATTACAATTCCCGATCTTCCATACTCGACATAAGATCGAGGTAACCATATGAAAATACGATAATGCTGCAAAGCAACATATTGTTAGCGTGTTCGGTAATCATACCATTGATCCAACGAAATGGGGTTGGAGGAATAGTCCGAATGGACTTACTCCTATACAAACAATAAAAATGCACGTCCCGATGAATTGATCAAAATAATCCCTCGTGATTGTAAATAAATTTGTACTGGTAAATGTTTGTGGAAATTTTAGGATTACCTTATAGCTCATATGTAAACATTGTGAAGGTGAAGAATGTTCTAATTTTCCCGAGTCAGAAATCAGTATATCAGATGATGATGATTTTGATATGTAACACCATATAACGACATCATGTCACGGTCACATATACACCACCCATTTACATACACTCACATTCACAGAAAACGATTATAAGCATTCAGGTGCATTTTAGAACATTTAAAAAAGTATGCTTTCTCGCGCGGAATTCATTGTACCGACCCTCGTTTATTGCCGCTAAAAGAAAATTCCGCGCTATTTTTCATGATGAAATTCGTTATAACTTGGAATTGTGAACGAATTCCTGTACGTTGTTTCAAATCTGAATAGCCGATGCATTTCTCTGTTTGCTCTGAGACTTTGTCCATAGGGGACATTTATCATCATCTTCCCATCATTTAGATAATAATAGTGAACCCTACAAGTATGAAATCATTACTGATTATGTTTCCGTTTTCGCAAGAGGTGATCTTCGACATATCTAGATGTCTGTAAAAACAATATCAGCGTATTCAACAGCTGGTAATGAGAGCAATCTTTTCAATCATTTCCAGGAATACTATTAGTTTTGCTGAATGAAACACAGCCGATTAGTCAGAGAATATCTTTGCAAAGAAATATTGAAATTTCTATCCAATTCGAACATAAAGTTATCGACTCATCTTGAGCGTCTATTTCTGGATATAAAAAATGAAAATTATGTCCGATCTTCAATCTGGAGATTGATTGTTTTCAAATGTTATTGTGTCTGTATCAGACTTTGATGATTTTGTGAAGACTATGTTGTCATCTATGGGTGAAAGTCATCTATCTTGTGAAACTGGAAATTGAGACCAACCAAGCGGAGATACCATTCCATGTTCCCAGCTTGTTAGAAAAGAATATTTCCAATCATAGTTGAAAATCATGTCATTCCGAAAAAATCCTCTGTTGTAGACCTTAATATTGCTTGTTGACTAATAAATTATAGAAGAGATTCTGTGGATAGCACTAGAGATGAGAAATAATTATAGTGAATAAGGGTGATTATTTTAACGAAATAATAAATATAACTACTTTGTTATACTATGAAACGGACCCGCTTGGGTCGGTTTTAATTGGCCCAGCTAGCTCAATTTAAATCGATTATTCTCAGGGCTCGTAGTGAAACGTGCCTTGTGTTTCAAGACTGTGAATTGCCCGAGCGCCAACTGCTTGAAAAAAAACTATAAAACTGAATGAATTCACAGTCAAGAATACAAGCACTACGAGGTGGTTAAACAGTTGATGGAAATTCAGAAAACAATACAAGTTCAACTAAACAATTCGTATATTCCACAGAATTTGAATTATAACATAATATAAATTACAAATTTTTAGAATTCCAATTGGGAATAAAAATAGTATTGAATTCGTAGAAACAATTAGAAAATTAAATCAAATCGTAACATAAATGAAATTTGAGTAAACGATTATTAAATTAAATTGGTTTGTAACATGAAGTGAATTAATATAAAACAATTAATAAATTAACTCAATCATTAAATTTAAAAGAACTAATTTCCCAATAAGAGGACTTACAGAATACCTCGAATAGTTCTATAAAAAATTAGTGGAATACAACTTCGGATAAACAACAAAATCAGAGAATGAAATTATGGTCATTCAAACAAGAAAATGTTACCCTCCTTGGAACTCGTAGGAACTGGGAGTCGGTCCTGTCAGGAAAGTCACTATACCGCCTGGGAGTGAAGGGGTGAGGAACCTCAGACGTTCAAACCCTGTAAATTCAAAGAACGAACAGTACCTGACTTGAGATCAAAAGGACAAGCAACACCGTCGGTTGGAATAACCAAGTGATTCCACAACCGATAATGTTATCTTTCCCAAATTGCGAAGACACTAGTACAAAATGGATAACTTGATGAGATATCAATTTAGACAAAATTTTAATTTAATCTGAAGGAAATAAACAATTACAATTGATTTTTAAAATTAGCAAAAAGTTAACATGTGACTAAAAGAATAATGATTATATTTATATCTGGAAAAATATTATTTGAACTGTTGAAAATTTGCTAGTTAGCATAAAATTCTGGTTTTCTTGAAAAGAATTATACACGTGGATTGATACTGTAAACTGTGATCACTCCCTAACGGCGTGACAGTGTCAAAAATATATACTTATACCTAATAAGCAGTAATTAGGTTAATTCACCATTAACAACCTTTACGGCACGTGGGTCTAATAAGACCACCCTATGTATCAAGTACTAGGTTAACAAAATGGCGATCTTCAGGATCGCGCAACTAACATGTGCTCAAATTACAGGTTAAAGTAAAAGTGAAAATTGAATATTGACTGTAACAGCTGCTCCCGACTCGTCAGAGTAATTCTAGACAGTGACTAAAACAATCCCGGTAGTGATTGAAAAGATAAACCTGGGTTCATGCTAGATGCAAATTTGATTGTGTTATTTATTAGAGCAAGTCGAGAAATTCCTCTGAAATATAACCACACGCGGGTACTTTACATCCAGGCGTTGAATAACAAACTAAATCAAATTATCTGTAGCCCGGTGTGCATCATATTTCAGAAGTTCAAAAAATTAAGAATGTATGCAAAGAATATGAAATACTCGACTTACCCTATCGAAGATTAACAACACAATGGGGTCTCTTCGATTTCCGCTATCCTACATTCCCACTCCGCGATATATAGTGACATCTCATGACATGAGAGGTAGTTTCAGAAATCGATATCATTGACTAGCAGATATCTTTAATTAATCAGTTGCATGATTACTAACGAAAAGAAATCTAATTCGTTTAATAAATAGTTCTATATAATCACGTAACGACCTGTTCGTTACATTCCCCCTCTACCACGAGAAAAATTTTGAAGTGAAGCTTCAAAAAATTTTTAAGAGAATACTAAAAAAATCGGTCTTGACGTAGAGACTGGTTGACCAACTCCAGAATCACGATACTCAACAGGAGTTTTGTGGTCTTCACATAAATATTGGTTGACCAGTTCCAATATTACGATACTCAAAGGAGTTTTGTGGTCTTCACATAAATATTGGTTGACCAGTTCCAATATTACGATACTCAAAAGGAGTTTTGTGGTCTTCACATAAATATTGGTTGACCAGTTCCAATATTACGATACTCAAAAGGAGTTTTGTGGTCTTCACATAAATATTGGTTGACCAGTTCCAATATTACGATACTCAAAAGGAGTTTTGTAGTCTTCACATGAATATTGGTTGACCAGTTCCAATATTACGATACTCAAAAGGAGTTCTAAAAAATTTTGAATGAAAATTAAAATGTCCTACACATTTTATAATAATGTAACATACACAATTGTTCAATTGGAAGATCACAGGAATACATAAACTAAAAAAACTACAGGATAGCTGTGGAGTCGCTGAAAGTGTGCTCAGCGAACGACCCCATGCGGAACCCAGACGTCCCCGGTAGGAACCTTACCCTTAGTTACTAGTAACGCCCCAGCTGGACTAAGTCCACTACAGAATCCCCTTCCTTAAGAGCCATCGGCAACCAAGCAATAAAAAGAAATAGTTTTCAGATTGAAGAAGAGAAAGAAATGGGATTGGGTCCCACGGTCTAGAATGCCTAAAGGAAAGAAGAGTAGGAGTAAAAATAAATAAAAAATAATAATAGCCGGCTCAGAAGGTTCGGCCACCAAGACGAAACCCCGCTCCCAAGGCCTTTCTAAGGGGGCCCATTCTCCCCAAAACTACCGGATGCCACCCGACTGCGTCGTCGCATGGTTCTCCCGCTCCAGCACCCCCTCTGGTTCACACAACGTCCTCTCAATATCAAAAAAAACACTATGTAACCTGATTTCTTCCAATCTAACCCTAAGCGGGTAATTATGAATGTCCATATAAAAAATTTTCTACACAACAACAAAATTATGTACTTACGTACATTAATCCCTTATTATATAAGGTTACTTGACATAATTGGCAATTCTATCTGTAACTATACGAAATTTTAACAGATATACAGTTTCACCGTAGTTTCCTACGCCTCAGGGATACAAAAAGCATTACCATTTCAATTACAACAACTAAATCTTCTATTTAGTTATATTAGCAGCCACTATCAACTATAAATTATAACTTGTTCAATCTAAAATGTGAAAATAATTTGAAAATCGCATGTTAATAGATTAACCAAACGAAATTTCTTCATAAAGGAAGAATATAACCATGGAATAACATAACAGTATCCATTCCCCAACGACATATGATATAATAGTATTATTAGTTTTTAAAGAAAGCATAAGCATCGAATGGTTAAGTGGTAAAAAAAAACAGGAAAGTTTTATAAGTTCTTTCTTGTTTATTCTTCTTTCGAAGCAGACTAGAAACTAGAGACCTTCTTTATTATGAAATGCATCGCCCTGAACATAGGAACTGGAAACGTTGTTATATTATTTACAGTTGTATTTTAAATATAATATACTGATATAACAGAGAATTAACTGTTTCCGGCATGTCTTAGTGGCTTCCGTTATTATGAGAAGAAGTTTCAAAATAACATACAAATGAATATCTTTGTTTCGATATTTTATTTTAAATTATGAGATTTCTGAATAATCGGAATTTTCAATTATTACTTAATTGAATGTATAAAGGAGGAAAAAAAAATCTCCCTATTATCCCTAAGGTATTTAGAGACCGGTAAAACGTCATAGTGGCGTGAGAGAAGAATTTCGTGTGAACAACGTAGCACACTAGATAATATATTTATAATTGATAGGAGGAGAGGAAAAAAAATAGTAGCTGCATGTTAGTGAACTAGGTTCACGCTAGTGAATAGATGTTTTCACAAAGTTATCCCAAGCATAAGTGTAGGTCCAATTTGAAGTCCCCTACACTCCGGACCGAATTGATTAACAATCAATACAATTTTACTTGTATATCAAAAAAATGAAATGGTAATGAGAGACTAACCAATAATGTCGAAATAATAAATTACTATAACGCAACTCTATGAATAAGAATAAATTTCCAATTCTCAAAAACAATACTGAATTTACTCTAAATAAGTCCAATCTTTGAGTCAAAAGACTCCCTCAAGTTTAAGTTACCTTAAAAAATAAACTATAGATACTTAAGAGCTTATTTCTGAAATTATACGTTTTCCAGACAATAACTCACGGATACATAAGAGCTTATTTCTGAAATTATACGTTTTCCAGACAATAACTCACTTTAAAGTAGTCCAATCTTACGTGTTGTAAACACTAAGAGAACAGACTCTGAAATAAGATACTAGAGTTAATTTTCAAACATGACATAGCATGGACCAGCGGATCCCAAATTAACATATGCAATTATTGAAAACAAACTCGTAATGTGGAAGTCTCAAACTTCCAAATCCACCCACTTTCCAGGGTGATCAAGTCCTAAAAATGGTGGTTTCACTATAACAACTATAAAAAAAATAATGTATCCGATAAAGTTAAGGTAACTAATGAAAATAAATTGGACTATACTAAAATAAAGAGAACAAAATTCAGAAATCTGGCAATCAAAGTAAAACAATGATACTTAGCGTCATCCGTGCAGACGAAAGAGCGATGCAGATCGGAGTAACAGGGAACCCTCGCAGATCACCAATAATTTGCAGCTTCCTTAACAGTATTCATCTACTGTGGCAATTAAGGGTCGCGTCCTTCCCAAAACTGACAGTCATAAATGCGAACCTCAAAATCCACCGCAGAATTAGCAACCTGCTAGGAACCCTATCTCTCATCCCTGGAACTCTCATCCTCCTGTTCAGAATCGTCATTGCACAGGTCTTCTTTTATATCCTTTACATGCCAGTTTCCCAAATTCTGCTTGTCTTCATTCTGTAACTCATATACTAGATTAGAAATTATTCTGGTTACGACACATGGTATATACTTAGGAGCCAGTTTGGCTGAAAAGAAATTTGCTGCGTTGGACTGAACAAAATTTCTTTTCCAAACTTTATCACCCACCTTGAAAGCTACTGGGCGTTTTCTCAAATTATAATGCTTTTTGTATCCCTTATATGCCGCCACAATGTTTTGTCTTACCTCATTGGAGACATTCGGTAATGACTCAATATCTGACTGTCTATGAATCTTGTTAGAAACATTAAGAATGTCGTTATCTCCAACTTTGCCGTAAAAATCTCCAGAAATAGGAATTTGACGTGCAAACATTAAAAATGCAGGGCTGAACCCTGTAGAATCATGCTTTGTTAAGCGTAACGCTTGCGTTAATTGAGAAATGTTTACATCCCAATCCCTATGATTATCGTGTATAAACGAAGAAATAGCGGTAATTAAAACTCTATTAACTCTTTCGCTATTATTAACTTGTGGATGATAACGGGCATTCAGCCAATGTTTAACTTTGTAGTCAGCAAGGAATTTTAAAAATTGCCTAGATGTAAATTGGCTTGCATTATCTGATAATAAAATCTGGCATACCCCAAAAGTAAGGAAGACTTGATTTTCCAAAAATTTAATAGCCGAAGCCGAAGTGGCTTTTGCACAAGGATAGATAAACACATATTTAGTGAACCAATCTACCGCAACCAAAATATATTGATTACCACGTTTAGAACGAGGTAAAGGGCCTAAATAATCTATACTCAATAATTGCATAGGAAAATCTATATTTTTCATTTGCCCCATTAAGCCGTGTCTTTGTAAATTGGGACTCTTGTGAGCAGCGCAAATTTTACAATTCTTGACATATCGAATTACATCCTGTCTCATTCGAGGCCAATAATACTGTTCACATATCCTATACATAGTTTTCGAGATCCCAAAATGGGCGGCTGTAGGAACACAATGAAACTGTTCAAAAATTTTAAGTCTGTTTGCTGTGGGAACTACCAATTTCCATTCAGTTAAATTAGAAGATACACACGTAGGAAGTTTGACGTGTTCATATAATCCGTTACCAACTACTTCAAAATCAGGGTACTGATCGGGATTATTGGGTACTTTATTTAACATATCTGTGTACCATTTGTCCGGAATAAGTTCTTGATCACTGATTACATTAATATTAGGTACGTCCCTAGACAAATAATCTGGCACAATCATTTGTGATCCTGGCCTATGGCGTATATCTAAATCAAATTGATACAATTTTAAAGCCCATCTACCTAACCGACCAATCGGATCTTTCAAATTATGTAACCAAACTAAACTGGCGTGATCAGTGTAACAAACAACCCTTGTACCCTCTATAAAACAACGAAATTTAGACAATGCAAACAGAACGGCTAATAACTCTCTTTCGGAAACTGCATATTTTCTCTCTGCTTTACTTAAAGTTCGACTAGCATAAGCTACTGGATGTTGTAAACCATTATGTTCTTGAAAAAGTACGCAACCTAACCCGACGTCGCTAGCGTCGCTTTGTATAGAAAATGATTTAGAAAAATCTGGACTTCTGAGAACTGGAGCCGACGTTAGGCGTCGCTTCAGCTCTTGAAAAGAAGACTCAGCTGCAGGAGTCCAAGTAATCGGTTGGTGCTTTTTCTTACTTTCAATAAGTTCTGTGATAGGAGCTGTTAGAGTAGAACAATCTTTAATAAATCTGCGATAAAATGAAATTAATCCCAACAGCCTTCGAACTTGAGTGGATGTTTTTGGTGAAGAAAGAAGAGTAACGGCCTCAACAAGCTCACCACCAGGGCGCAATCCCTCCCTATCTACTATAAAACCCAAAAATTTGAGAGACGGTCTGCAAAAATTACATTTTTCAGCATTAACTGCAAGGTTAGCTAATTTGATCTTTTCATATACTTTATGTAACACTTGAATATGTTCTTCGAAGGTATTTGTAGCGATGATTATATCATCCAAATAAGGAAAAACCAAATGACTAATACTTTCATCGATCAAAAAATCCATAAGACGTTGCATTGTTGCCGGAGCATTAGTTAAACCAAACGGCATTACACAAAATTCATAAAGGCCTTTGCCTGGAATACCGAAAGCAGTGTATTTACGTGAATTTTCCTCTAAAGGAATGTTCCAAAAAGCTTTCTTCAAATCTAAAGTTGTAAGATAGTTAGCGCCTTGCAATTTGCTCAAAACTGTATCTATTAAAGGTAAGGGGTAAGCATCCCTTGTGGTTAACTTGTTTAAGTGTCTACTATCTAAACAAGCTCTATAAGAATTATCTTTCTTCTTTACCAAAAGCATTGGGCTCCTGTAAGGTGAAGAAGAAGGTTGGATTACACCAAGCCTCAACATCTCATCAATTTCTGAATTTAAATGGTTTTGTAAAGCAGGAGAAAAGGGGTATTGTCGTTTTCTAAAAGGTATTGTTTCCGAAACGGTAATTGTATGTTCTATTAAAGAGGTACGTCCTATTTCCGTCAAGGAAAGTTGTTCAAAAAGTCCAATTTTTGCTTGAAGTTCTGTTTTTTGTAACGTATTTAAAGAATCATAACTATGAATTGCAGTAACATTACTTGACTTAATACAAGGTTCGATGTTCCAGATAGAATTACCAAAGTCGACCTTAATATTGTGATATTTGCAAAATTCTATACCCAATATTACTGCTTGTTGTATAGAAGGAATTACGTTAAATTTAACAGAAGTCTGAATATTATTAAACGAAATAGGAACGTTAATTATTCCCAAGACAGGTTGATGTAAACCATCAGCGGTTGTTACAACATTGACATTGTTATCCTTAATTATTGACAATCTATATTTTTCAATAATGAAATTACCCTTTGAACCTATAACATTAATGTAAGAACCTGTGTCCAACAATGCAGGAAAAGAATCCTCAAAAACTTTAATGTTCAAATAAGGTCTATTGTCATCAGGTAAATTTAAAAAAACTGGAGAAACCATTTTAGGAGAACAATTCTTTTTAATTCTAATCAATCACTTTTCCCATTCAACCCTGTCGAAGGTTCCTCTTACTTTCTTTTGTTTTGATTTGTGAAAGTACCTGGGTTTTGTTTTGAAGTCGAAGCTATAGCCAGGCCTGTAGGCTTCGACGCCCCGTTTTTTGACTTACATCTTTTACAAGATGTGCTAACTATGTTAGGTACTCCACACCCAAAACAAAAAATTTTCCTAGGGGCCGAACAAGAAGTATACTTGTGCCCTTGGGAACGACAATTCCAACAAACAACTGGAGAAAAGGTTTGTAATTCATTGACTGTAGGTCTAAACTTCAATTTAGGTACAGTTTCCTGTACTACCTCTTGACTTTTAAAACGAAACTCGAAATCTTCTATTTGTCTACAATTCATTTTTAAATCCTTTATTGATGTTAAATTAAGTAATGCAAATTGATTCAATATGTGAGGTTGTAAATTAGACATAATTTGTTCTAATCTCGTTTCTTCATTAGGAGAAACTTTAAGCCTGGAGAATAATTTTTCTACCGAAGCTATGTACAAACTGCATTTTTGTCCTGAAAGTTGTTTGCGATTTCTGATCTGATTCCATATTCCAAAGTCAAGGTATTTAGGCAAGAATTCTGCTTTTAATACCTCAATTAATTCCATCCAAGATGAAATAGAAAATCTCACGGATCTAAACCAATCCAAGGCATCACCCTTGAAAAGATCAACAGCTGAAGAAAAAAGGTCTTCCTCTGTCAAACCTCGCGCCTCCCTCAATTCTTCTACTCTATCCAAAAAATCATAAACTTTTTGATGATCTCCTGACCCATCAAAAAATAAGTCCCACTTGAAAACAGGAACTTTGGGACGATATGATGATATTCCTTTGTTAATTGGAGTTTGCGGAGTAGAGCTTCCTGGAACTTGACTAACAGGCCGAAGTTTAACAGCATAATCTCCTTCTAGAGCGAGTACATCAGCTGCTAATTTATCTTTTTGAATTTTATCATTTAAAATTTCGGGATTGAGTCTGTCTATTCGACCCGACAAGTGGTTTAACCTAGTTTCAATTCTCCTAGCATTATCCCCTGGTTCACCCTGATATCTATTAATTGCTTCTTTAATGTCTTTAAGAGACTCTGAAATTTCTACAATACTTTCTTCAAAATCGAATTCATCATTAATTGAAGTTAGACTTCTATCATGTTGATCTCTATGCAAACAACCCCTTAAAAGCTTTCGTCTAGTATTAGCATCACCATCCGTAGATTGACCCCTAATAGCTAATTCATATGATAATTCTTTAGTTTTCAAAAAATTAGGCTCCATCTTCAGAGAGCTTTATAAAATCGAATAATTTTTCAGAAAACAATTGTCAATCACTTCGTGCAAATTCAAACAGATATAAAAAATGAGATAAAAATAATAGAATGACCAATTTTTCACCTCTAATATATAATTCTCTCAATAACCATCAACTGTGTTCTAGACCACGTTAAAGATTGGGCGCCAGTGAAACGGACCCGCTTGGGTCGGTTTTAATTGGCCCAGTTAGCTCAATTTAAATCGATTATTCTCAGGGCTCGTAGTGAAACGTGCCTTGTGTTTCAAGACTGTGAATTGCCCGAGCGCCAACTGCTTGAAAAAAAACTATAAAACTGAATGAATTCACAGTCAAGAATACAAGCACTACGAGGTGGTTAAACAGTTGATGGAAATTCAGAAAACAATACAAGTTCAACTTAACAATTCGTATATTCCACAGAATTTGAATTATAACATAATATAAATTACAAATTTTTAGAATTCCAATTGGGAATAAAAATAGTATTGAATTCGTAGAAACAATTAGAAAATTAAATCAAATCATAACATAAATGAAATTTGAGTAAACGATTATTAAATTAAATTGGTTTGTAACATAAAGTGAATTAATATAAAACAATTAATAAATTAACTCAATTATTAAATTTAAAAGAACTAATTTTCCAATAAGAGGACTTACAGAATACCTCGAATAGTTCTATAAAAAATTAGTGGAATACAACTTCGGATAAACAACAAAATCAGAGAATGAAATTATGGTCATTCAAACAAGAAAATGTTACCCTCCTTGGAACTCGTAGGAACTGGAAGTCGGTCCTGTCAGGAAAGTCACTATACCGCCTGGGCGTGAAGGGGTGAGGAACCTCAGACGTTCAAACCCTGTAAATTCAAAGAACAAACAGTACCTGACTTGAGATCAAAAGGACAAGCAACACCGTCGGTTGGAATAACCAAGTGATTCCACAACCGATAATGTTATCTTTCCCAAATTGCGAAGACACTAGTACAAAATGGATATCTTGATGAGATATCAATTTAGACAAAATTTTAATTTAATCTGAAGGAAATAAACAATTACAATTGATTTTTAAAATTAGCAAAAAGTTAACATGTGACTAAAAGAATAATGATTATATTTATATCTGGAAAAATATTATTTGAACTGTTGAAAATTTGCTAGTTAGCATAAAATTCTGGTTTGCTTGAAAAGAATTATACACGTGGATTGATACTGTAAACTGTGATCACTCCCTAACGGCGTGACAGTGTCAAAAATATATACTTATACCTAATAAGCAGTAATTAGGTTATTTCACCATTAACAACTTTTACGGCACGTGGGTCTAATAAGACCATCCTATGTATCAAGTACTAGGTTAACAAAATGGCGATCTTCAGGATCGCGCAACTAACATGTGCTCAAATTACAGGTTAAAGTAAAGGTGAAAATTAAATATTGACCGTAACAGCTGCTCACGACTCGTCAGAGTAATTCTAGACAGTGACTAAAACAATCCCGGTAGTGATTGAAAAGATAAACCTGGGTTCATGCTAGATGCAAATTTGATTGTGTTGTTTATTAGAGCAAGTCGAGAAATTCCTCTGAAATATAACCACACGCGGGTACTTTACATCCAGGCGTTGAATAACAAACTAAATCAAATTATCTGTAGCCCGGTGTGCATCATATTTCAGAAGTTCAAAAAATTGAGAATGTATGCAAAGAATATGAAATACTCGACTTACCCTATCAAAGATTAACAACACAATGGGGTCTCTTCGATTTCCGCTATCCTACATTCCCACTCCGCGATATATAGTGACATCTCATGACATGAGAGGTAGTTTCAGAAATCGATATCATTGACTAGCAGATATCTTTAATTAATCAGTTGCATGATTACTAACGAAAAGAAATCTAATTCGTTTAATAAATAGTTCTATATAATCACGTAACGACCTGTTCGTTACAACTATCACTGATATTTAATATAGTCGTTACTATAGTTTCAACACTTAACGTGTCATCTTCAGACGAAAACAAATTTATGAATTTACAAGTACTAAATCTACTACATTTAGGTTAAAGAAGCAATACAAACAAATTAAATCCAAAAATTATACCGGTATTTTGGTATCCTTTGATGTTTCTAATATGTTTTCAAATATCCCTCCCATTGAATGTCGAAATTTAATCACAAATATCTTAGAAAAGTCACATATTAATCCTTCGATGAAATCAGAAATAGAACAGGCATTCGATTCATGCCTCAGTCAAGAGTACTGTCAGTTTAATAACAAATTTTATACTCAAAATAACGGATTAGCTATCGGTTCTCCATTAAGTTTACTTCTCGCAGATATTTTTATTTCTCACATAGACCATACTATAATGAGTTCTATCATAACAAAAATTATATTCAATTTTGGTACAGATACCTAGACAATATTTTAGCCCTCTCTAAAGGTACATCTAGACAATTAGATGCTTTCTTATCATCCATCAATGATATTTATCCCAACATAAAATTCACATTAGAGACAGGAAAGGATCACAAAATGAATTTCTTAGACTTAACATTATTACATCATAATAATAGCATCTCATTCGACATTTACAGAAAACCTACTTTCACAGATACAGTAATTTGTACCTCTTTACATAGCCCCTATAGTCATAAACTAGCTGCTTTCCATTCAATGATACATAGAGCCTTTTCCCTTCCCTTATCTCAAGAAAATCTTAGTGAAGAATTAGATACAATTAAAGTTATTGCTACAAATAACGGTTTCGTTCCTCAAGTAATTTCTGAATTAATAAATAGAAAAAGACAAAAATTAATTTACAATAGCACTTATCCCTTTATGAAAGACGAAGATAACTCATTAAAATATGTTTCTTCAACTTATTTTGGTCCCATAAGAGAATAAATTGCAAACATATTATCCCATCATAACCTGACCATCAGCTTTAAGCCCCCAAACAAATTATGTCATAATCTGTTCAATGCGAAAGATAAAACTGATAAGTTCAAAAGGCCCAGAGTTTATAAACTAACTTGTTCAGAGTGTGATAGTTTTTACATAGGTAGATCTTGCCGTAACATAGCAGTTGGATATAATAAACATTTTCGTTCCTTTAAAAATAATAAGACCGATTCTTCATTTGCAAATCATATTTTAGAAGCAGGCCATACCTTTCCTATTTTGAATAATGTCCAAATTTTACATAGTCAGGATAAAATTTCAAAACTAAATATATTAGAGTCGATGGGAATTTTCAAAAAAAAATCGATGGTGGAAGCCGTTACTTCATGGTAATTTATCATTTTGATTATATCAAAGAATAACTACTTAGTTTTTATACCACTTTTATTAACAATAACGTGAAAACGTAACTTTAGTTTCAACACCGAAATGCCATTATCAAACAATTAGAAAATTATGAAGAAATCAATGAAACAGTTCAAGTATGAATAGAGTAGAGTAAAGTAGGGTTGAGATTAAGGGATCAACGGAAATTCCAAAAACAGGTAGATCCTAGAAAAGTACAGTATCACATAGTAAACATAGCAACAATTTGTGAATTTGTGTGATTAAAATTTAATATTCTAAGAATTACTTAAAGAGCGGTTTGAAAGACAGTACAGTATTATATTGTAAGCAAGGTAACAATTTGTGAATTAGTGTGATTATAATTTAATATTCTAAGAATTATTTTAAGAGCGGTTTGAAAGACACATGAAAAGATCACTTCGATATAGGTCTAACTGATCATTGAGGATATTTTCATTAGAGTTTTTCACACCTTCATAAATCTCTATTGATTCTTATATATTCAATTTAAAACCTCTGGTTTGGTTATGTAAAATGCTTAAGCTATCTAAATTAGGGAAATTATGACCAGTTTGTAAAAAATGATTAGCAATTTACAAAGCAATGAAGATGTATGATAATAAGATCCTAAACGATCAACTAGATTTATATTACAGTAATCTCTTCAATGAATTAATAACCTGATTTTCGTATCTAAAGTCCGTTAGTAAACATTCCCGCACCACTAAGGTTCTCACGGAACTACCAAATCACTTTACCCCTCTCTGGTTTTTCCTAGAACTATTTCCTATAGCCATAAAATTTGTTCGTATTCCTCCTTCAACCTATATATAGTAGACATAATACTTGTTGAATTAATTCCTTTGTTTTTGTCTGAAGATGACACGTTAAGTGTTGAAACTATAGTAACGACTATATTGAATATCAGTGATAGTATAACAAAGTAGTTTTATTTATTATTTCCTCAAAATGATAAACTATCACAAAGTAACGCCTTCCACAATTGGATTTTTGAAGGGTGATTATTTCTCATTCATATTGCTTATTGACGATAGTCCATAACAACAAGGTTGAGAAAATTCTCAACCAACCAGATATCCCAATTCTACAACATTAGGTCAGTTAATCACAACATATCTTATGTGAAACGTGCTTCTCTAATCAACTCAACTGTAGAATTCTGTTTCGGACTTTTAATCGCTGATTATGAAAGTCTTCATGAATTAAAAACATAATATCGTGAGGTATTCTTTCAATTTTCATTACTTTTGACTCGTAAAATCCTTCCTATGAATTCAGCTACCTTAAATAAGATTGCTGGGCGCTCAGAAATGTGCAGAATGAAAGACACTATACGCGTACTCTCCAATATTTAGACATTTAGAAATATGTTTTGGATGCTTTGAAATCGGTAGATTGCGAATATTATTCAGCTTTAGCGGTAGAAACATGTGGTGAACGCTCAGAGTAGGAGATGGGAAAGGTGTTTGTATACAGTACTTTCAGGCCGTCGATTTGTGGGCGTCCCGAAACGCCGGTTCTCGGATATTCTTCGGTATTTTTTACATTTTACGTTATACTACCAGCTACAGTTATTCAGTGAATCGTAGACATATGCTTTGAATGTTATGAGTCTGATGATCTATTGATTCCTTCTAACGCTAAAAGATGATCTGGGATACGGATTTTCAAAACTGCTCTTCAAATCAATTTCAAAAAAGATTTTATAGCTCAAAAGAGGTTGTTAAGAAGTTGATACTTTTCACCTATGTGGAAAATTTTTTACTTATGTTGACAATTTTTTACTTATGTGGACAATTACTGCCGTTGGGCTATAGAAAGATTAGCATTCAGTTATATATTCTTCTGTCTATATAGAATAAGAGAAGGTTCCGTTTGTTTTTTAAGTTTGATTATGTTGAATAAAGTGCTTCTTTAGTTGAGGAATTTTTCATTCTCATATATATATATATATATGAGAATGAAATATATATATATATATATATATATATATATATATATATATATATATATATATATATATATATATATATATGTTTCTTCTTAGGTTCTCGCGGACGTAATGTGTAGAACTGGATTCTCGGGTATTGATCCGCGTTGTGTGGTTTCGGTCCTCAAAAGGACCAATTTCACGACGTTTCGGCAAAGTCGCATTTGCCATCTTCAGGTGATTCGACCGTAGAGTCTGGAAAATCTAGGCGCCTAGATTTTCCAGACTCTCTTTATGTTTCTTATTCACAGAAACACGTTTTTAAAAAGTTTATTAATATTTATTATATGAATTTCATAATATAAAATATACGTGTTAATTGTTTCAAGTCTATGTCGATTCTATTTTCTGTTCATGTCTCATGCCAGTGAATTCCGAGATTTGCCATAGTAACGCTGATGCTGGAGTCAGCGGAATATCGTGGGAACGGGAATCACCTTACATAACTCCTCCATCCCTAAAAGGAACTCGAGGGTGGAATCACTTGAGTTTCGTCGAGAGCCAACCTATGGCTTTCTTGAGTTTCCGCTCTATCTAACCGTTTTGTGATTTCTCGTCTGAATTTGTAGAATAAGTAGACTAGAATGCAAATGGTTAATGTCGCGATGCTTCCTAAAGACCACAGGGAATATTTCTTATGAAGATTCAAATTTTCGAGGGGTTCTTCTTCTTCTTCTTGTAATTGCAGTTGATGTAATTTGTCAAGGGAAGTCCTTTCCAATAGTAATTTCTCGACGTGGAGAGTTGGTAACTTAACTAGTTTTATATCTTCTAAGGTTATAGGATTCCCTATTATGGTGCCCTTTTCATTTTTATAACTGTAAGTCGGTGTTGCAATGGAACATCCTGGCGGGATGGTGAATAAATAGGTTCCTTTCAGTATAGCCACGTTGTCTTCTTGGCAATCAGCTTGAATTTTTTGGGATTCTGGGAAAATTCCGATGTAATGTGCCTCGTTTATTTCTTCTATAATTTGTTGTTTTACGTGGACTGGAACTTGGTGACAGTTGGTTAAAGTTGTTTCGGTTGACAATAGCGATGTTATACAGTCTAGGTTTTCCCGAAGAGGTAGCAAGTGGTTTCTCTTGCACAAGTAGTTTGGCATAAGGTCGATGCACTCTTCGTCGTGGTACTGGTACTCCATGTTGCTCAGGGTAAGGTAGGAAGAGGGTGGAATTATGATGGATTGATTTTTGTTTGGTATTGAGTAGAGGTGATAATGGTCAAAAATGTTTGGGTGAACTAAAGGAAAATCAAGTGAAAATATCATTTTCTCGTTAGTCATAAAGACATATACTTCTACTATCCTGTAATAATTTAGATATTCTTCTTCGTGGAAGAGTAATTGTGAATTGTCATGAGATTTATGCAAATCATTTATAATTTCTTTTAAATCGCTGGGTGTAACAATACTATGATGTAAAGTTTTTAAATAAGCAAAACTTACAGCATTTTCGATTTCAGAAATAAAGCTCAAGAGTGAATCTAAATTGAATTTGATCTGGTCTAATATGTTATATATTTCTAAATAATGAGAATAGGATGATTCATTAATGGCCTTTCTCAATTCCTCGATTTTTTGTTCAATTAGATTCTGATTGTGTGTAATGGCTGTCATTGTTTCATTGATATTGTTCATTAACTTTGAAGTCAGTGATATATGTTTATTTACCTTTTTTATAATTTTATTCTGACTGGTTTCTAGTTTGGAAATACTACCATAAATTTCTTTCGCGTCTCCTTGATCTAAATTTCCTGTGAAGAATTTTATTAAAGAGCCAGCAGGGTTGATTAGGCCTCTCTTTGGTCTTCCTTTTGGAAAGAGTGAATTAAATTTTTTATTAACCGTATTTACTTCATTTTTTAAATGTGTGTAGACGTTATACAAGTCGTCTACGCTGGAATTTGTTCTATTGATTAATTTACCCACTTGATCATAACGAGTAGTTATTGATTGGACTTGGTATCTCAAATGGTCAATTTGAATGTAATGGAGAAAAGTATGGGATGCGATTTTGATTCTAGCAGTTCCCAATTTAAAGGGAAGGATACCAGGGTTATTTTTGAGGTTATGAATCTGAACTTTCTGTGCCGTTATCGAAGGAAGTATCATCAACCTGTAAAAGTGGATTATCAGTCATTTTTCTTGGTGGCTTGAATACTTGTTTGTGGTAGGTATTTTGAGTGGTGGTAGCAGTTAATTCATTAGATTTCAATATATGTTCGGGTCGATAAGGTGGTTTTGTTTTTGACTGTCTGTCTGTTAATTTTCGATAACCCATTCGACCTGGTTCGATATCAGGAGGATCGTTACGTTTTTCGTTAATTTTTGAAATTAGGTTTGATTTTTGTTGGGCCATGTTGTCATGAAGTTTTTTATATAAATCGGACATTATCTGCTTGTGGTCATCGACAACTTGACTGTTCGAATGGAATTCATTATCAATATCTATTGAGTCTTTTAATTCTAAATGACCTAATATTAGATCAACTGGTTTTTTCTTAGTGGCTGTGTGAATGGAATTATTGTATCCTAGAACAGCATACATTAATTTTTCGAAGGGATTTATTTTTGGTTTAGTCAATGTGAGAGTACGCATATGTTCAATTAGAGTTGAATGGAACCTCTCAACGATTGCATTACTGTTAGGATTCAATGGTAATGTGTAGTGCCAGTTGATTTTGTGAACATTTGAAAAATCTTTCAGAAGTGTCTGTTTGAATTCAGTTCCGTTATCAGATATTATATTTTCTGGAATTTTATAGGTTGTAATAAACTGTAGGAGAGACTGATATACATGTAGTCCAGATAGGCTTGGTAAGATATACGCTTGTCCAAATCGTGAAAAACTATCACAGATTGTTAAAGCTATTGAATTTTCAAATTTGAACGTGTCTATATGAATAGTTTCAAACGGTTTTTTGGGGGTAGGAGTCAATTGTAGTTTTATTAGAGGTGGATGTCGTTCATATTTGACTTGTTGGCAAATAGAACAGTTATTGATATATTTTCTGACGTCGTCATTCAATTTAGGCCAATAATATTTTAATTTGATTTCATTGATTGTTTCATGAATGCCTCTATGATTTGTAATACCTTCATGGATAGACTTTATTAGATTTTGTTGCCTATTTTCCGTAGTAACGTCAACTAAGAGTTTGTTGGATTTTAAAATTTTGAAGGCGGCATTTTTGAAAATCTGTGGAAGGAAAGTACACATTTCTTTATATAAATTTTGATTTTCATCATTCTGAAAGTAAACAGTATATTGTCTTTTAGGACTACCGAATTCTTTCAAGAACTCTATTACTTGTTTTCGAAAACTTTCTTTCGTTACATAAATGTACCATCTTGTTCGATTCACAGGGTCTTTGAATATCCTTTTTGTTTCTAATCTAGGGTTTTCATGAACTTCAATAATAAATAATTGACAGAGAAAATAATTTACTGGCTTATCGGTAATTTTAATTTCCAATATGGGATTTTCGGCACTAGTATGGATTGTTTCGTCATCATTGTTTTCATCGGGGTCTACTTGTCCGATCATTGAAATGTTGTCTGGTTGGTTACTTGTTGAAGGTTCATTAGTATTATCAAGGATTGGATTTTTATTGTATTCTTGCATATATTGTAATATAGGGGGAATATTATCTTGTACGTCTGTCGGATAAATTTCTACTCTAGATAGGGCGTCGGCATTAGTGTTCGTTTTTCCTTTTTTATATATAATTGTGTAGTCAAATTCTTCAAGTTTCAGTCTCCATCGGACCAAACGGGAATTTGGTTCTTTCAAGGACATAAGCCATTGAAGCGGTTTGTGATCGCATAGAATTTTGAATGACCTGCCGAACAGATATGGCCTGAAGTATTTAGTGCCCCAAACGATAGCTAAGAGTTCTTTCTCTATAGTTGAATAGTTACGTTCTGAGTCGTTTAGTGTTCGTGATGCAAAGGCAATAGGCTTGTCGGCCCCTATGGGTCCTTGAGATAGGATTGCGCTTATAGCAACGTTGCTAGCGTCTGTTGTCAAATTAAAGTCCTTGGTGAAGTCGGGATATTGAAGGATTGGATCATTAGTTAATAAGGATTTACAGTCTTCAAATGTTTTGATATAAATAGGATCGTTAATATTTATCTGGGCTCCTTTTTTCAAACATGTAGTGAATGGTTTTGTAATTTTAGCGAAATTTTGAATGAATTTCCTGTAATAGCCCAGGAGTCCGAGAAATCCTTTGATTTCTTTGGTTGTTTTAGGAATTGGGTAGTTTATGATTGCTTTAATTTTGTCTGGGTTTGGTTTGATGCCCTCTGGGGTGATAATGTGACCTAAGAACGCGACCTCTTTTCTCAGAAATTCTGACTTATCGAGCTGCACTTTTAGATTACTTTCTCTCAATCTCTGAAATACGAGTTTGAGGTTTACCATATGCTCTTGTAGGGATGTCGAGAATATAATGATATCGTCTATGTAAACAAAACAAATAACATTCTGTAAACCTTTCAATACATTATCCATTACTCTTTGGAAAGTGGAGGGAGCATTCTTTAACCCAAATGGCATGCGCAAGTATTCATAATGTCCGTTCTCTACATTGAACGCTGTTTTTCTTATATCATCAGAACACATCTCTATTTGATGAAAGCCGCTCGTTAAATCTAATGTAGTGAAATACTGGCATCTGCCTAATTTGTCAAGAATGTCGGAAATGTTAGGGATAGGATATCGGTCGTCAATTGTTTTGTCATTGATCTTTCGATAGTCAACCACGATGCGCCACTTTTTCTTGCCGGATGCATCTAATTTTTTCGGGACTATCCAGATAGGGGATGACCATGGAAAGTCACTGGGTCTGATGATACCTTGTTTAAGCATGTCATTGACTTGTTTTTCAACCTCTGGTTCATGAATGAATGGATATCGATAAGATTTTGTATAGATTGGTGTCTCATCTGTAGTATTTATTTTATGTTTTACCTGGTTAGTGAAAGTTAATTCAGAATTTTCACGGTGAAAAATGTCAGAATACGATTGGATTAGATTCATGAGTTGATTTTTTTCTTCAAGGTTCATATGTTCTGTACGAATAAATGGTGTCATATCATACTTGGGTGTGTTATCATGATACATGTCTTGTATGGACATATGGAATAGTTCGAAATTATTTTTGTCGAAAGCTGTGACTGGTACGGGAGAATACAAGAAAATTTCTTGTACGTCACTGGTGTTATTACAAATTTCAACAGGAGCATATCCGGAATGAGCTGTTGTCAGACATTCGCGGATTTTACAATGGAAAATTTCTGTTTCAGGAATAGTTATATTGCCTTCAGGTAATGTTACTGGAATTTTCGCGGATTCGATTGAGAATGGTTCTAGTCTTGCGAAAAATAGGAGTTTTCCTTTTGTTTCGTAATGACTTAAAGGAAGTTCTACAATAGGTGTTTTTAGAAGGGAGTTTTGAATGTCTAGTTGTACATCAAAAGCTTTCAGAGTATCATACCCTATTAAACCGTTGAAAAAATGATGAAATTTGAACAGGTAAAATTTAATTTTTTTGTTTGAATTAAACTCACTGAAAGCAGGGATTTCTGCGCAATAGTTTTCATAAGTAGTTTGAAATATAGAAGAGATAGTGAACGGTTCCTTTTTTATATAGTCGTGAAAATAGTTTTTAGCAATTTCAGGATCTAGAAAAGATTTTGTAGCTCCAGTATCTATTAACAATTTCAAAGGTGGGTTCGAAATTTTGATATATGGAAGATCTTTCTGATCATAAAGTGAATGTATTTCTATGTGATGGGCTCTTGAGATTCCGTCAACTGAAAATTTGGATTCAATTCGACATTTTCTGCCGATTGATATTGTGTTTCATAATTTTCATCTTGAGAATATGTAGTTTCATAGGAAGTGCTTGATTCAGTTTGAAAATCTGCAACCGGGTGTTGATAGTCATAGTATTGATTATCGGAATTAATTTGTTCGTCGTAATAATTTGGCTCTAGATTATAAAGTTCTTCTGAAGTAAAAGTCTGTTTTGGTTGTGAATATGCGTTATATGGGGTGTCATTTCTGGTTCTTGGGAAAGTTCCGTGTGAAATTCCACTCATGGGTATTGGTCGAACTGCCTGATTTTGTGTATTTGATTTCGAAATATTAGTCGGATTTTGGGAAGTTCTTTGGTTTCCAAAAACTTGTCTGTTTGAAAAATATCTTTGTGGAAGGGCTGGCCTTGGATGTATTTGAATGGGACCTCGTGGGAAATTGTTTCCAGTATTTAATCGAGGTGCATAGCTCGGGGGTGATTGGGAATTAGCATGGGGATAATTTTGGTAGTTGTTTTGAAAATGATTTACGTGTCCCTGATTATATTTGGGATTCGGGTTGGATTTATTTGATTGATATTGGTTACCAATTGGTTTTTGTAAATAACGAATATTAGTTTCTGAAATAATATATTGCCTAGCTTCTGCCAAGTTATTTGGTTTCATTGCCCTAATTGTTGAACCTAGTGGTTCTTTTAAACCGGCGAGAAATAGTTTCAAAGCATGAGTGTTATAAAATGTTTTCTTCACATGTTTTGTATCTTGATTAATTTCATGTGTATCTAAGTAATTGTGAAGAGCGCTTAAGTTAGACATAATACGAGTATAAAATTGTAATGGTGTTTCGTTATTAGTTTGCCGTAACTGATCCAGATCAAATAACAATCCATTTTCATCTCTTTGATCACCGAAATGAGCAATTAAAGCTGATTTCACTGATTGCCAATCTTTAGCTATACAAATACTATATACTTCTCGAGCCTTACCTATTAATTTTGCATAAATTCCATAAATAAGAGTAGTATTTTGAACGTTATTTTGATTTGTGGGGTTTGGATCCCAATATGTATTAATTAGAGTATTAGCAGTATCTAAATATGATGATAATTCTAACGGATTTCCGTCAAATTTGGGAACTATCTCTAAAAGTCTGCTATCAAAATTTGGCGTTACCATTTTGGCTGTATTATTTTTTGAAATATTTAAATTAGAGAATGATATGTTAATATCTAAATCTAAGTTTGAACTATTAAATGCAATATTTTCTATATCTAACTCGCAATCGATATCTTCACTTGAATGAGATGAATGCGAGGAGAATGACATAGAACAGTAAAAGAAATATAGGAAATAGGAAATGAGCAACTTACATTAAAATAGTTACTTTCATCTTCTTCTCCACTTCAACCAAGTTTTCCACGATGGATCTTAGGTTCTTCCGAATAAACAGTTGGGACTGACGGGTTATTTGCGATAAATGCCCTTTCAGAAATCCTCGTCGACTGCGCCACTTTATGTTTCTTATTCACAGAAACACGTTTTTAAAAAGTTTATTAATATTTATTATATGAATTTCATAATATAAAATATACGTGTTAATTGTTTCAAGTCTATGTCGATTCTATTTTCTGTTCATGTCTCATGCCAGTGAATTCCGAGATTTGCCATAGTAACGCTGATGCTGGAGTCAGCGGAATATCGTGGGAACGGGAATCACCTTACATAACTCTCTACGGTCGAATCACCTGAAGATGGCAAATGCGACTTTGCCGAAACGTCGTGAAATTGGTCCTTTTGAGGACCGAAACCACACAACGCGGATCAATACCCGAGAATCCAGTTCTACATATATATATATTTATATATATATATATATATATATATATACATATATATATTCTTTTATTGATATTCTTGAACCATTTGTAATATTTGTATGTTTTCTTGGTATATTGGTTCGTATATATACTGAAAATGAAATATTTATATACATATATAAATATAAATTTTCTAAATTATGAAGATAGCTTTAAACTCGTTTATATATATATATATACATATACACACACACGTACACATATAAATATCTACATATATTTTTAAATTCAAAAGTATTTGTGGATATGTTCTATATTGTTGTTTGTTAAATATTGCTTTATTTCTTTGCTGAAGATAACTTTATTTCTTGAAATCCGGATATTTTGTGGGAGGGCGTTGAAAAATCGTGGAGCTAAGTAATTTGCTGATCTTTGACCTATGGTTTTATGTGCCTTGGGAACTATTAAATCTGAGTTTGATTTTTTTCTAGTATGATAAGTATGTGAGATTGTATTTCAATTATGAATATTGGGGAATGAGAAGATTTACACAGATTTAATGTATAACTGTCTGATATTGCAAAATTATGTTTCTTCATAGAGTAGTTTAGTAGCACAATTCCGATTTTTGTTAAATATAATTTTTATGATTCTATTTTGTAACCGGAGGAGCGGTTGGAGTGAGTTTTTGAGTGCTCCACCCGAGCCTATTATACCATACTTTAATAATGATTATGTATGAGAATAGTACACATTTTTCAGTTCATTTATTTTTAGAAATGACTCCATTTCTTTGAAGACATAAAAAAATTTACGTATTTTACTGACTAATTTGCAATATGTTTATACCATCTTAGGTGTGAGTTTATTGTTAGACCAAGATATTTACATTAAGATATCTTCAATTTATCACAATCACAGTTATCATCTGTTTTTAGACAATTGTTATTATGTAAAATTATTTCGCCATAGGTTGGTAAGTTATTCTCATATGATGTAAAAGGTACGCATACAGTCTTATCTAGATTTAGTGTTGATATTTGTTGATTTCTATCATTTTATTTAAAATCACGGTTTCTATTTCATGCCAATTTCTTCCATTAAAAATAATACTGTATCATCCGCATGAGATATTATGATAGAATTTTCATTTAAAATAAGAAATCATTAATATACACTTAAAAAGGAATTGGACCCAATACAGTACCTTGAGGTACTCCATGATTCACTATTTTTGTAGCGCTATGAATATTGTTTAGTTTTACTTGTTGCTCTCGATTTGACAGGTAGGATTTAAATAGATCATTGCAAAGGCCTCTTATGCCTAGATTATCAAGTTTTTCTAATAGGAGGTC
The DNA here is from genome assembly GCA_958510875.1 of Endomychus coccineus. Classification (NCBI taxonomy): domain Eukaryota; kingdom Metazoa; phylum Arthropoda; class Insecta; order Coleoptera; family Endomychidae; genus Endomychus; species Endomychus coccineus. The sequence goes on along the minus strand of OY294067.1, from coordinate 180,408,363 downwards.
ATGGCTTATTGTGTCGAAGGCCTTTGCAAGATCTAGAAAGACTCCCGCGCACTGTTCACCCTTATCTAGACATTCATAAATATGAGAAGTTAACTCATGTTTTGCATTTTCTGTACTTTTATTTTTACGAAAACCGTATTGATTCTTAGATAATAGGTCATTGGCTTTAAGAATGTTCATCAGTTTCAGTTTAATGACTTTTCTATAATTTTCGCAAAGTTTGATAGTAATGATATTGGACGGTGGTTTGATATATTTTCTTTGTTTCCGGATTTAAAAATAGGCGTGACGGCGGATTTTTTGAGTTGATTAGGAAAGATTCCAGTTGATAAAATCAAGTTTGTGATGTGAGCTAAAGGAATAGCCAGTGTAGCTTCAACACTTTGTATGTGTTCAACTGTTAGTTCTTCTGTATCATTTCCTGTTTTTTTATTTAGTGAATTTATTTGATTTATAATTTCGTGTTTACTGGTTGGAGTGAAATAAAGATTATCATCCGATTTTCTTATTTCACTATTTAATTGTGTGTTTATTATCTTCTTTTTGATGTCACTAGCCATTTTTTCACCTATATTACAGAAAAAAATGATTGAAACATTCCACTATTTTATTTTGTTGATTACTAGTTATCTTTTGCCCTTCTTCACTAATTATGTCATTTACAGATGTTTTTTTTGTTTTTAAATTGTTTGTACTTTCTTTAATGACTTTCCATATTTTCCTTTTGTCAATATTCGCATCTTTCATAGCCGTTTCATAGTATTTAGCTTTTGTTTGTTTTATTATATTATTTAGAATATTTCTGTAGGTAGCATAACTTTTTCTTAGTTCTTGGTTATTCGGATTTTGTATGCTTATTTTTTTCAATCCATCTCGTTTATGTATTGAGTTTATTAAGCAATTAGTAATCCAAGTTTTGCGTTTTTCATTTTTATTATTCATGGCAATGGTTTTAGTTATCAAACATTCTGAATGTATGTTTTTAATTTGATTAAGAAAAGTGTTTGTTGCAGATTCAGGACATAACGAATTTAATAGTGAATTCCAATTGTGGTTATTAATATTATTTCTGAATTTTTCACTATGGAATATTTTTTTGATTACAATTTTTTCTTTATTTATATTATTTTTCTGATTATTATTTCCGTTGTTTATATTGATAATTGTTTTATAGTGATCAGTGATAATGCATTGAAGTATTGTACCCTTGATGTTTGATAGGTTTATGTTACTCTTCACAAAGATATGATCTATACACGTCTGGTTGTGCGGTGTTACCCTGGTGGAATCATTAATTGCCGATTTATAGCCGAATTCACTCATGACGTTTAAGTAGTTGTTTGTTATATTGTCGGGTTTCTTAATATCAATATTAATGTCACCAATTATAATCTCGTTTTTTTGTTTACAGTCGGTTAGATATATTTGTAGAGCTTCTATAAATTCAACTTTGTTTATTGTGGGATTTCGATATATTGCAGTTAGGCCATATTGGTTGTTATTATCGTTATTATCGATTCCAAAAGTTACTCTCATCGCACTAACTTTAAGTGTGTTTACTATTTCAACATTAAAATCTATCCCATTCTTTGCAGAAATTACTATCCCATAACATTTGATTATAAAGCCGTAATTGTAATATAAATTATATCCTAGAAGGCTGAAACTTTCTGGTTCGATGTACCAGGTTTCTGTTAAAATTGTAGAATGATATTTATCTTCATTAAATGTGTGTAATAAAATATTTAGTCCATTAAAGTTACAAGCTAGACTATTTATGTTTGTGTGAAATATATTTAATTCACTATTGTGAAATTGGTTTTTCTTAATCTCATTCATGGATAAGATATCTGTGTCTATATTAAGTTCATTGTCAAGAATATTCGAGAATTCTAACAACATTATATATGAAAAATTTATGAAGTTACTTATCTTACAGAAAATAAATTTAAATATTTAAACATCAAGATCACTATATTTTCTAATAAGAATAACTTTAGACTTTTCATTCTTCCGAACAAATAATTTCCCATTTTTTGTCCAAACGTACTGGAATGTTTTCTTTTCTTCAGTCATCGAATTTTTGGTTTGATATAGTAATTGCTTGTAATATTGAGTTAGGCTTTCGTTTATATAAATGGGCTTTTTCACAGCTTCTTTATAAATGAATTGAAGATTTAGTTTCTTTTGTTTGCAAGAATGTAGGTATTGATCACGTACGGGCTGAGAAGCAAATTCGATGTCTATCATCTCATCGTTTTTGTTTGTTCTTGACCGATATGCGTGATTTATGTCGGAGTGGTTTAAATTGATATTTATGGACTCACCCTGTTGTATGACTATATCAACTAAGTTTTCGTTAGTTTTAGTTGGTATTCCATCTATTTGAAGTTCCATTTTTTTTTTGTTCTTGCTTATTTTCTGCTGTTGATACTTTCAATTCTTGAAATTCTTGATTTACTATTGCGTATTTATGTTTTAGATCTTCGTAATCTTTTTTGATTTGTTTGTTTTCTTGAATAATCTGCTTCATAATTTTATTATTTTCATCTAATTGATCTCCATAGAATCGCACTAATCCCTGTAATGTATTCAGAGTTTTCATAATGTTGGAGTTTTCTTCTTCAATCGTATCCTTCATAAGATTTCTAAGTACACTTGATTTTATATTTATTTGAAGGTCATCACTTTGTTTTGATGCGATTTGGTTTTCTGCGTTATCGGATTTCAATAACTTACATGTTGAACATTTCCAGCTGAGTTTGTTCTCATTATTTTTTTGCACGCCACTTAGTTTCTCTTACGCCAGAACATATGAGATGGAATTTACTTTTGCAGTGGTTACATGTAGCACAATCACTTTCGTTTGTAATTGCATATCGAAATATCGGCTAACGAATATCGTCGGTTCGACGTGGCGCCGAAACTAGACGACAGTTAACGCGCCTCAACAGAAAATGAAGTATTGTCGAATAATAATTGCGAAAACGACAGAGACGAAGATGATAGCGGAAACGACAAAGACGACGACGAGGACGACAACAACAACGAAGAAAACGATTCGGAAACGGCGACGGCGGTTGTGGTGGCGGTGGTGGGGAGACCGCCGGGGATGATAGCTGTTGATCGATATTCCCATCTAATAGAGCGAGCATCGACACGGTTCGGTATGCTCGTGATATCTACGATGACAAACAACCGATCGTACGAAAACGTTAATTCCCGCTCGCTAGATTTCGAATCTAGACGGTTCGTCCGTGAAAATGCCCAGAACGAAGATGACATGGTATTACCTTTGTGTACGTTCGTGACACAATTGAAAGCGAACGGACGGTCACAACCTAGATCCAAAATATTGAACGAACGTCAATTGAAAACTATACGAGAATGTTATCACCTCACGATTCCGGTTTGGGCACACCGTTCGGTATATTGTTGTGCAAGACGTTCCTAGAGCCCGGACTACAGGACAATTTCGACACTTACTACATGATGACATATTGTTAACTCATCATACTTTGTTATTTCTATTCATTTTTGATTATATTTGATTTACTTTGATATTTTCGGGAGCGATATAGATACACGATATATATATATATATATATATATATATATATATATATATATATATATATATATATATATATATATATATAAGGCGAATGAGTCTTTTGAGACCGTATAAGTATAAATATACTTTTAGTAATAATTTGAGTATATGATTTCCGGGTGTATGAATATTGTATCATTCAAGTCCAATAGGCATTACAAATAAAGCCTCTGTGTATGTATGCACTAAATCTGCTAACCATAGAGACAAAATTTGAGGGGACGATACTGTGTATTATAATGACTTAAAAATATGTACATCACCTACTAATAGGAATTATCTAAGTACATACTTGTGGTTATAGAGATTTAATGGTTTTCTTTTTAATTTACTAATGTGCGCGCGATGCAGGCTTCATGGATTGCTCATTAGTATTACAAATAAACACCGTTTCATTAAAATTATTATTCAAATAATTTTAAATCAATTTTCTTCCAAATTCTGTATTTCACATCTTGAAATTAGGAACCATAATAGCCGCGTTACGTTGAGAGTTGGAATTATCTAGTACGAATTCACTGCATGCCCTTTTTGGGAGGTTTAAAAATGCAAGAACTTTTTCCAAACGGAACACCAGGCATCCTGTGAATTAAAAAATCTTTAATAACAATAAGAGTATCAATACCTTCTTTCTATTTCTTTTCAGATGTTCAATTAGGAAATTTTCTGGATAACAAAACTTCACAAATATATTTTTTGAAAACAAATTCGTTAGGTTTTCTCATAGGCGCGCCTGAATGAATTTAGTTACTTATTGAATTTGTCTGAATAAAAGTGAATTATACTTCAACAAAATTCGGCGATTCGCCTAACTCATTGATAAACGCGCGCATCATATTTGGGGGGCACCCTTTCTAAAGTGGTACCGCGGAATGCTTGCCAAACAAATCAGCTGGACCTTCTTAATTTTATATCCCAAAGATTCAATACTTAAGAAAGTGAATGAATATTTATTCTTATTGGCTTTGGCAGATAACAATGATGAGGTACTTCTAGTCGAGCAGTAACATTAGAAGCCACAGTCAACTCCAGACAATTCCCTCCATTGACAAAATTATAAAGATAGGGAATAATATATATGTCTCTCTCTTACAAAATGTCGTCTAGCATGAATCAAACCATAGGTGGAGGCACGGATGTGAATCTAGACTACTTTAACATATTTGTGGAAAATGTCAATGTTAAATGTATGAAAATGAGAACGTAGGTCTATTCGAAATGGTGCCAAAAAGTATGTAGCCGAGCTGGCAGGTCTGTGCAGTAGAATACCCGTAGATAAAGGCAGGATGATCTTGAACATAAGGGTATTGATGGAGATACAGGATAAAGTTAATGAGCTAGATAATAAAATTTTGAAACAAATGGCCAACGATTACACTCCAGAGGCTCAGCAAAATCAAGAATCTGAACAGATGCAGAATTTACAGCTGAAAATTGATGAAATCCGAATGAAGACGGATAAAGTTTCAAATGCTATGAGGTCACAGGAAACTTCAATTCCTTCACCGGCACATAGTATAAGTGTTGGATATGATAGTGGACACGGTATGAGAGGATATCGACTACCAAAACTGGAGATGAAGGAATCCAGTGGAGACCTCAAGGATTGGCTTGGGTATTGAGCTCAAGGAAGGTACCCTTCGAGTACAGAGAATAACAATGTAGTAGTTGATAGTTGAGGCTTTGAAGAATCGTTATGGAAATAAGGAGCTATTTTTCCAAGTCTACATAAGGCAGATTTTGGATCTGGTGATAGCTTACTCAACCAACAAGATTCCCCCAACAAGGTACACCTGAAGCTGCAGTCTCATTTGAGAGCTCTAAAGAATTTGAAATTGGAGAATGCTGATCCACCGACACGGCTATATCCATTAGTTGAGTCAAGTCTTCAAAAAGAGATGCAGTTACTGTGGCAGAGGAACCCTTCGATCAAGTATGATGGTGCAAAGGATGAACCACTTAGAAATCAATTGAATTTGTTGATTTTTAGGAAGGAAGCACCCACCCATTAGAGGTTGGCTCTGGCTGGTAGTGTGTTTCATATCTGGGGGCAAAACATAACCAACGAATTCTTCGAAAGTGAAACAGACTTTGACGGAATGTTCAAATCATACATACTCGAGTACCGTGAAATTGCAGACATTACTTGTCACTGTTTGTAATGGGGATAAGAGGAAAATAGTCCGAGCATTTATAGACAACGGAGCACAAGGATCATCCATCCGGGAGTCAACCGCTGAAGAAATGGGTAAACAATCAACAGGTCAAGAGACTGTAACACACTCACTTTTTGGCGGAAAAAAAGTTGTCATACACCACCTGAAGTACAATACAGTCCTCCAGAGTAATGGTAGTGGTTATTCATGCTCAATTGCAGTGCGAGACAAAGTGAAGATCTGCAATTTGATTCCACGAGTTTCTCAATCATCAAATCAATCGATGGCTGAATTAAATAAGAAAGGAATTCAGTTTGCAAATGTGGGATTGAAGTGTTAATATGAGCTGACATATATTGTAAACTACCCACTGGGGAACATTATCACCTTCCATGTGGACTGACAGTACAAAAAAAAAGTTAGGATGGACTATATCCGGAATTAGGAAAATATACTGTATCGATGAGTGCACTATCAATGACGTTACAAGATTTCCCCATTATTCGACTATGGGACCTTGATGTGATTGCCATTCGTGATGAGATGGCTGTTAAGACTGCCAAGGAGCTGGAAGAGGAAGGTAAATAGAAGTTCTTTTGAGGACTCAGTCGGAATGATGATGATAGGTATGTAGTGTCTCTTCCATGAGAGAGAGGTAGTCATCAAGAGACTACTATCAGCTACCAGAAGGTGGGAAGAAATCAGTTCATATGAGTTTTACTCAGAACTTTTCGGTGATTGGATTGCTCAGAGATTTATCGAGGAAGTACCCCTAATAAATGAGTTAAATAGAATCCACTGTGTCCTTCATCGAGCTGTCGTTGAGCTAAGCAGTGCCACTACCCCTGTTCGACCTTTTTTTGATGGATCATACAAAATTCTTCATAGAATGAATGTTTGAAGGAAGGAAGTTATTATATACAGACGATTCCGGATCTATTACTCCAATTTCGAGAAGAGAGTATTGGTTTCATCTCAGATATTAGAAAAGCTTTTCAGATGATTGAAGTCAGAGAAGAGGATGTATGGGATTCCTTTGATAGATGAATATTCGAAAGAGAGAAATAATCGAGTACTAGGAATAATATGGGACAGAGTAAATGATGAATTGTATGTGGACACAGAGGGGATATTGATTAGTTCCAGCAGTCGTGACCAAGAGAGTTCTTTTGTCTGCAGCTCTGAAAGGAAAACATTGAAATTAAAAATGTTTCTTTAATTTTTTGGTCCGATTCTACTATAGCGTTGGCCTTGGTTCGAAGAAATGAGGAAGAAGTGTTGGTGGAAATATCCAGTTGTGCAGTTTTCAGAGCTGTTCGGTTGGAAGTCCTAACTGCGCTGAGTACAGTTTCCTTCATTGATGCTCTAAGGAAATTCATAAGGATGAATGGTCGCCCGAGAGTTATCTGCAGTGATATCGATCTGATTTCTAAGGAGCAGACAATTTGTTTAGATCATTGAATTGGAATGCCATCTAGAAGTGGAACATTTGGAACCTATTCAACGGAAGTTCAATGTGACAGGAGCCCCGTGGTTGGGAGGTTTTTATGAACGTCTCATTCATGTGATGGAAGAGCTCATAAAAAGGACCATAGGCAGTTCAACATTGAGTCAAAGGGAACTTGATGATACCATTTTGATCATAGAGGAAGTAATGAATGGAAGACCACTTACGTATGTTTCCGTAGTAGGAGGTGAATTGAAACCACTGCCTCCTTCACTATTTATGAAAAATTCAGGAATATTGCAAGTTCCTGAATGATGCGATACGGATGGAGATAAAATAAGATTCCGTTGGAAAAAATGTCTCAGTACATTGAAAAAAGAACTCCATCAACGCTTCCGAACTGAATATTTGGCCCACCTAGTCAATCGAGTTCATGATAAGCCTAGTCGCCCATTAAGAGTAGGTGAGCTAGTTATTCTTGAATTGGGAGAGAACGATATTTGAGCCACTTAGAAGAATTATGAGGCTAATACCGAGAAAGGTTGGAATAGTTCAAGTTGTGGAAATTAAAATGAAAAGAAAAGTTGTGAAGAAGCGTGTACAACGTTTGTACCACATTAACTTGATTTGAAAAATGAACCTGCTTTGGACCAGAAGAGAAAATCGAATGGAAATGTGTTATGTCTATATTTCATTTGTGGGGTGATGTGAAAAATATCAATGTCAAAGGTTTTTTATTTGTGATTGGAATAATAAAAAAATTTAGATCTCAGTATAATTTCCCATATGCTCTTATTCAGCATTTTTTAATGCCTTTTGTATATTGACTTTGGAAAGTGTACGTAAACTGACTTAACTTAGAACAAACAAAATAAAACATAAAGTTATAATATCTGTTTTCTGTAACAAATATTAAAACGCAACAGTATTATTATTGGCGGTTTGGAATAAGAGGAATTGGGAAAACTGTAATGTTTTTCTGAAAATATAGTAGTAATAGTACGTATTATTCAAATTATAGTAATTGAAATTCAAGTAGAGTAATGTGTAATAAAAATGTATTCAATAAATTAACGAATACTTTGCAATATTTTGAGCTTTGAGAAATAGAAATCCGCCTTAGCATTGACCCCTAATGTCCAGTTACCCAGGGGTATATGAAGTATTTTTCGGAGGATTGTCTTGTATACCTTTTAATACATTTGATTATTTGCCCAAGTGTTGTTTGAGCACGTGAAGACAGTAATAAGTAGGTACTTTATGTTTCTATTTTAAATAATTACATGCCCTTAGGTCATCTTCAGACGGTAAATTTGTATACGATTGAAACACATACCTAACTTCACAAATATACTTATCGGTAGGTAGGATTACTGTCGTCGGTCATTTATGAACTTAGAAGATTATTACTAGAGGATTATATGTTGGTTTTTACGTTCTAATAATGACGAATTGGTATCAACAGCGGAGGATAGAATCTAATCAAAACAATAAATCAGGAAATAAATATTACGTAAATAGATTACGTAGCTTTGAATAATGGTGAATAGATTGGGTGTCTTTGCTCATTATGACTAAGGGTATGGTTTTTGTGTTTGTATATTTTCAAAGATTCTAGCAAGTTTATTTTGTAATCTTTGGAAATTTACAAATGCAAAAACAATACCCTACTTCATGATGATCAAGCAGACCTAATTTATCCACTATTATTTGTAGGTATTGTATTTATTCCACGAATTATTGTTCTGATTAGCTTATATATAGCCAACCTAAACTAACCTAACCTAATTTATCCACTATTATTTGTAGGTATTGTATTTATTCCACGAATTATTGTTCTGATTAGCTTATATACTCCGCTGTTGATCGCAGTTCATCTTAATAGAATGTCAAAACACAACATATAATCTTATAGTAATAATCTTCCACTTTAATGAATGACTGACCACAGTAATCCACATTGCTACCTACCGATAAGTATATATTTGTAGTTGTAGTTATTATTATATATTATATCCCAACATCCAATTACCGAATAGGATAAACCAATACTCATAATAATCCTAATATTGGTATGGTAGTATAATGAAGTAATCGGAAACTTGATAAAAGGAATAATCGAAATCTGAGAATTGAGGGATATTATAAAATATGTTTCAATAAGATCTAAGAAATTCCCGATCCCTCTTAAATTAGACCCAATTTTTACACGTTTCAGTTTAATGAAATGTGAAATATTCGGTCTAGCAGATGTTGGAATATCTAAACTCTATATTTGTAATTTGTATAAATTGGAAAAAAATTTCAATTAAATATTCAAGTTGGTACTTAATATTATATTCTCTTGGAAATCTTAAATTCACTGTGTATAGTACCTATGGCATACTGAAAATTCTTTAATTTTATGCACGTTATCTATAAATGCAGTATACCAATCAAATATCACATCTGTGAATCTGTGGTTATTTAAAATTTAAGTAGATATGCAAAGACAACTATAAATTAATATATTCTGTAAATTTCTTCATTCCAGTTGAAGTATTTTTTCATAGATTCATATGTATCTAATGTAAAAATAGACGAAACCATTTTACAATCTGACCATCTGTTATGAATTTGAACAATGACATTTATTGTTATTGACAGTATGAAAGTAGTAAAGTACGAAACGAATACATCCCATCTCCGACAAGGTATATCAGGTACACGGTCGGTAGTTCAGTTTGGCAAGTATCGATTTACAAGTAAAAGAATTGCCGAATATATTTTTCAATGAGTATTCATTACTTCGATTCTCATAGATAGAGTAACGAGTACCCGAATAAAGAATAGTACTTATCTGACAAAACTACGTCGTAAAAAGAACTCATTAAGAAAGCGAATTTCAGAAACTGGTAAGATAAAAAGGAAGTGGGTAGATTTATGCATTTAATTGAAGAAATATTGAGTATCCCAAATATGCATTGTAATCCCTGAATCTGTAATGTTGAGTAAATGGTGATACAATATGAATTTCAATTCGCTTTCACAATATCCAGAATTATAATTGTTTTTGGGTATATATCTGTATTTTCGAATGATCTTGAATATCAAAACATTCAGTAAGAAACATTCATTTCGCATATAGAAGTCGAAATGCGGAGAATTCAAATGCAGTTACAGAAAATGTATATCAATCAATGCGGAAAGCAATGCAAAACCTTAAAATGAAACAAATGCGGACTAAAAGAAACCAGACATTAAAAAATAAATTTGAAAAATGGAAAAAGGAAAACAAGAAACTATTACTGGAGCCATCAAAAACTGTTGAACAATGATCAGCCTTAACAACAATAACAACATCACCTCGTGAATGGTCAAATAATACTATAATAAATCCTTGCGCTTGTGAAGGAGTTGGGTACTCGGAGTTGTAGATCCAAAAATTACCTCTGCCATCGGCAAGACCTGTAACGGAAAATTGAAAGTATTCCATTTAAAGGATAATTATTTCAGGAGAAGATACAGCATACAGCATTTCTCTACTGTCTCTGCGAATTATCTTGTTAACAGTACCTAGAAGTAAACTCAAATTCACATTTAAAAGCAGCTAGTGTTTCTCAGTTGAATGCTTTTTCTTTAGCTTATCTGTATGTATCTGTAAACTGTAACTTTTCGAAATTCCTGATGATAAATAAAATTGATTTTTATTTTTTTTTATTCAGTTTAATTTGGAACACTCGCAGGGTAGACGAAACACGAGGAAGAGATTTATGTCACTTCATTTTTTCTTTTGTTACTTGTATCGTTTTTGCCAAACATTTCATAAACCTATCTCGTTTGCTTCTTTATCAATATATTCTCGACTTTTTGAATTAAGGAGATAAAAATGTGCATATCCTTGACACAGTTTAATTTGGTCATGCATACCATGATACGATAATACTTCAATGTCAAAAACATCAAACAGTGTTCCTCATACATAATACATGCACTTCGACATAATGAATGCTTTGTTTGAGGTAGGCACTTCTCACTTTCCCAAATACAAAATGCTTTTTCAGGTTATATAGATTAGATATCTCAACATTTGTAAAGAACAGCATAACAGCTTTTGATTTTCAGAATATAATACCCATCACGGTGAATATTTACAACATACAAAGCATAGAGTAGGATAGTAGTCAAACCCTTATCACTTAACATTTTCCTTAGCAATAATTTTCCTGAAAATATAATAATATATAAGAACCAAACAAGTTTCTCAGCTGAATAGAAGATGTCCCATATCAAATGATTTATATTTGCTGAAGGAATTTCTAAACACTCAGTTTCAATTCAATTATTATTATAGCATAATTATGTAGGTGCTATGTTTTATGCATTTTGTAGTGATGTTAATTTGAATTCAATAAACTCAATAATTTCATCTATTTAATGCAATCTGGTATTTTAATAAGAACATTGTAAGTCATGGTTTGTGAAAATTTCAAATAAAACTAGCTTGCATTCAATAATAAACAAAGATCAGTATACAAAACTTATTTGAATGAATAGCGAACTTCCGCGTTTCGAATCGTTCGATGATTGGCGACGCCATTTTTTAGTTCAGCGACCTGGTCTTTAAGAGTCTTTCAAGATCTGAATGTTAAGATATTTTTTCTTCGTTACTCCGATTTTCTCTCTATTGTTTGTTGAAAACTTTTTTGAAGCAAACCTTGGCTCAAATTAAAGGGAATACGTGAATCTAACTACCAAGAAAAGGTCCTACAAAAATCGTTAGATAGTTTAATAGAAAGGTCAGTTCATCGTCGCGAGACGAACAATATAGCGTATTATATATGGAAACGCATGCGTGGTCGGAGGTATTTATTCAAAACTCGAGAAGAAGAACCAGTGCTTTTCTTTCTTAAGCGCCATTCGTTAGAAATGTATGTGCAGGTACATTTCTTTTGAGCCTGTCATAGCAAAGAAGGGGAATAATAATATGAACACTTTGTATTCATTACGTGAATCTTATAATCTGTAAACAGTTTTTCATGAGCTCACAGTGGTACCTTCTTACGAGAGATTGTATGTCCACTCTGCGCTAATATAGAACCCTCACTCCCAAAATTTCGTCAGATAAAAATGTTACTCGACACAATCATGCAGTTTAATGTTCTTGAATGAAGTGTAGAAGTAAATTTTGGAAAAACGCGATTTACTACTATTTTTCTTGAGAATCGATGAAAGAGCGAAAATTCCATTTCCCTAAAATTTACGGTTCTAATGACAAAATTTAACCCTTCTTCCAAAATATTCTATTTGTTCATAAGACCTTTTCTTGATAGTTGAATAAATACTTCAAATGGATCATTTTTGGGCAAAACCTGAAGTAAAAGTAATTAAGAATTTAATATGTTAATAAATAATAGCAAATCAACGGTTGAGGATGAAAGGTCGTAATTGTTCTTAAAATACGCGTTTTATGTATACCTTCAATTTGATTTGAGATTTTTTTTATCTACAATACGCCGTTCCTTAATATAAGCAACTAATTTAGCAATAAATCATTGCTTAACTTAAGCAAGTAAGCTCGCGGTTCTGAAAAAGTGTATTAAAAAAAAGTAATATAATCAGCGCATGTTTTTACATTGTAATTGACCATAATCTCGTAGCAGTCCTGAAAAAACTATTCCAAAAGTTATTCCGACTGGCCAATGATTAAATGTATATTAATCAATGGTATATGTTAGTTATCTTCACATACTCATAATTTAATGTTGCACACATGTGTTATCAAAGTATGTGTCGATCTCGGAGGTAGTAATATTAATATCTCCGTCGAACGTGGAGATAGTAGTAGTAATATCCCCGTCGAACGTGGAGGTAGACACTTCCTTATAACATAGGTGATACTTTTGGCTAGCTATTTCTTTCGAGCTCTATACCAAAGGGACATGTATCATAAAAATCAGAAAGATTGAATGATTATTTTACTACTGCAGCGTTGTTGGTTGTGTTCATCAGGTATTGCGCAGTAGAAAATCATTTTAAATTAAGCTAATAGTAATAAAACACTAGTAGGTGTAGTTCCGGTTACCAAAGTTATCTGCACCCAATTTGACAACGTTATATTTACGTCGTTTTGTTGGATTTGTTATGGGAATGAAAACTCTGAATAGCACAAAACTTACTATAACATATCTGAACCTCAGGGATTTTTTCCAGTCGAAAATTAATTTGTATTTAAATTATTATAATATGAGTAATACAAAAGATCCAAGTATAGGATTAAAAGAGTAGTGATTTATAACTAATATTTATATTCGATTATTTTATATCAAAAGCAGTAATATACTTGCTTTGTTTTGTATATACACATATCTATAAGCATTAGAACATTAATGATTATAATACTATGCATTTATTTGAATTTATTTTAACTCTGTTAATTATCATCAACTGTCATTGTATATATTATTATGTAAATAAACAGGATAGAATCTTAAAATTTGAGGTTTTTTAGTTTCTGAAACATAAATGTTTTCTTGCTAAGAATATCCGATCATTTATGTCCAGAGCTGGAAAAAAAACTGCAATATTTGCATACTTTTCGTGAACATTATGATTATTGTTGGTCTCATTTCGATGCGGGATATAATTACGATACGTGTCGCTAATGGCGAAAGATTTCCTTTTGTGTTCTTTACATACGTCTAACGATTTCACTAAATAATGATTTTCAACAATTTTTGTGTTATTTATGTTTTCATTTTCATAGCAGAACAACGTAAATATAACGTTTTCAAATGAGGTGACAGATGACTTTGGTAATCGAATGGCGCCTGAGTATGCATATTATTCTCGTGCCTTACTAAAACTAGTTCTAACGAAAAGCTGTCTATTCTCAGTGGGTAGAATTGATTTAAATGGAGCAAACAATTGTGAGAACTTTTGAAGTGAAAACTCCTTTAGGCGCGTTGGGCTAATTCAGATGAGGGGTAAAACCATGAGTCTGTCACGTTCCGTCACGCTGTAGCTATATATATTAGGTATTATGTATACTGCTGCGTGCGCAACTGCGGCCATGCGGGACTCGGGTCAGGCGTCAGGCAGTCTCTCTATACGCTTACACACGTGTGCATATCTGAGATGGTGTTGGTGAGCCTGCCTGTGTGAGCCAGTGCTCTCGATTATACGTATACATATACACTGCGTATACACACTAAACACTGTATAAAGCTACAACAGCACGCATATACTCGACGTTATTCATTTACTACATTCTCCGTCCTCGTGCACAGGAAAGTTATATTTTTATTGAATTTATAAATTGTACGTTGTGTACTTAGTATCTACGTGCAAGGTCTTAAATATTGTGAATATAATTCTTGTTTATTATTAAATATGAAAATCTATTTGATTGTTGATTGAAATGCTGACAGTTGTGAAAACTGAAGAAAAACTAATTATATTAATTTTCATTTAAAAATAATAAAATTGTAATTTCGAATGCTACAATAATTCGAAGATGACATAAAATAAACTGATTACTTCATAATGACAGTTTACACTTCTGACAGCAGTGCTCGATGACTGCTAGTTTTTTTTATTTTTTTTTATTTCGTCTTTTCCTTTTTAGAGCATTCTAATGGACGATTTGTTTCAAATATTTTATATACCGGGTGGTCCAATGATGCGTTCAAGTATAATATCTCAGTAATTATACGAATTACAAGAAGAAATTGGATACAACATTTGTAGGAACTGTAGAGAGCTACAAACTAAGATTACTCGTGAATATAGAAAAAGTATATCCAGTAGCTTGTGATAAATTCTCATTGCTAACAAACAGTGTTTTTGTCACTTGCTACTAACAAATAAATCATGTCAATAAAATTAATATTCCGGAGAGATGACAAAACGACTTACTTATTTCACAAGGCTAATCCCAATTTTAAAATTATCTTTAGATTTTGCAAATAAGTTGATTGAATAAAGACATTCAGAAAAGATACAGGGCGTGAAATGTACCACCTATTTTTTGGAAAAGTTAATAATTCTTGAACGACTGTAAAAAAATCCTATATTGGGCAAATGGCCAAAAAGGGGATAATCTAAAATTGAACCAACATTTACACGATGTTTCATTGATAAAAGGTAAGTTTGGTTCGTGACGAACTAATGAAGCATCCTGTATATTCATAAATAATTTCAGTTTTTTTAGAGCTAGGATATACCAACTCAAGCTAGATTTGAAATTATGTTCTTAAATTTCGGGAATCAATCTGAATGTAGTACAAATTGGGAGATGGTTTGGGTGGGAGCTTATTCACAAAATTGGTGAATTGTAGGTATCGATTTGATAATTTAATAAAAATATTATTATGCTACTAAGGATCTTTCTGCTACCAAGTATCCATCATCAAAGTAAACTACAAACTACATGAATAGGATACATAGGAATCAAAATGTGCCTGTTTATATACTAATAATTGGGGTTAGTGATACAAACATGGGGTTGCTCTCAGCAAGAGATGAATCGGAATTTGATAAATTGCTTTTTCGCTTATACATTTTCAGGCCTTCTGAATTACATAGATATTTGTCTGAGCAGTTTTGAAAATGATAAACTTTCTTGAGAAATGGTGTGACCTGTATTTAGAATATATTTGGCTAACGCGGATTTTTCACAATTATTCCTCTTCATATGAGCAAAATGTTCTTTATACCTAGTTAAAATGTTCCTTCTAGTTTGACGTACGTACCATTCCGAGCACGACTCACAATCAATATTGTAAGACCCGGATTTGTCGAAATCGGAAACCTTCTCTAAGGTGTTGCCTAAACGATTTTTTAAATTGGTTTTACATCTATAAACACGTTGTATTGCAAATTTGGAAAATATGTATTATGGAATTTATTAGTTACTGAATGCTGAGCTGATAAGTGAAACCTCTGAATTTTATTGAATTATCTGAAGGTAGTGGACTCTAATTTGGTTAGTTGGTTGCGTTTCAATTTCTATTTTTGTTCAGAAATTGAATTGTTTATCTTAGATCCTTTAAACTAGAGACAGAATATAATTTTTCAGAATCAAGAGATGAAATTTTGCATTATGAGAATGAGAGTGTCAAATATAAATACCCTAGAATTTCAAAATTTCAGTATACAGGATGGTCTAAGAGTGCGTTGAAGTAGAATATCTGGATTATCATGAGTTACAGGAGAGTATTAAAAACAAAAATTGTAGAGACTACAGAGAGCTACAAACTAAAATATAAATGCAGGATTCCGCGGAGTAAAGAAACGTGCAAAAATGTATTCTTATTTCAACTGCAATATCTCTGTTTGAAATTATTTCAAATTAGTCTACAGGGCGAGTCAAGATTCTGGGTATAAGTTTTCTCGATAAATTCCTCGCATATAATATACTATTTAACTGCCCGTAATAATGTTGTTTTATTTTCATTTATCATTTTTCCTATATCGAAACTCACTATTTACCGAGATATTAATCATTTTAAAAGCAAAATTGCTAATTATTACCGCAGTTAGCCTTTGCAAAACCAATTTTTTTTTTCATATCGATCAAAAATATCAATTTGAATTTCAGTTGAGGAAGACTCACATATCGGCTTGAGGAAAATAACAATGTAAACGGTTGTTTGTAAGAGCCCTGTTTACGATGATTTTAAAAATAAGTAAAATTTGCATTTTTGCTCATAAAATGACTAATATCTCAGTAAGTAGTGGATTTAGATATAGGGAATGGTCCATGAAAATGAAATAAGAATGAAATAAGAATACAGTTTGCATGTTTTTGACAAATGAATTGATTGTATACCAACGTATTGAGAAAAGATACAGTGCGTCGAATGTATCTCTTATTTTTTTGAAAACTGAATATAATATATATATATATATATATATATATATATATATATATATATATATATATATATATATATATATATATATATATATATATATATATATATATATAGAGTGAATCGCTGAAAAGAGGACAATCCAAAATTGAAACATTCTGAGGGAGTATAATTGAAAGTAAGGTAGGCTTGTCAAAAACTTTTGTGCAATAATGTATATTCATAAGTAATTATAGTTTATAGTCCCTGCAATTCTTGAGGGTATTTGATATGTTTTTATAACTCATATATCATATATTAAATCGTATATTGTACTTGAGGCAAAATAAATCCAACTTTAACATGCATTGAAAAGACAGAATACATCTTACTCTAATTATGTTGTTGTTGAACCACAGCTTTTATCAATTTGATTATAAACATCTATGCTAGAGTACAAGCTGATTCCTTCCAAAAATTAGAATAATTTCCTAGAACGATTGAATGACCTGTGTACTAAACATATTTTCCATTCATATAATATAAAAGAAACTCTCTGTACATGTCACTCACTGCTCTGTGAAATTCGGTAATAACTTTGTAATAGATGAATCATTGGAGCCCTGATGAGTTTATTACGCAGCATGTGAACGTTATTCCAGATATCTCTCATTAAAAAAAGTAGTCAGACAGACCACTGCTAGAGGATTCTTTGGACAATACCTGCAAAGGATAGTCATCCTGTCTGGCTGGGGTAAAGTAATTTGTGAACTTCTACCTCAGAAAATTGTTTGGAATTATTTATATTCACAGTAGAAGTAAACTCAAATTTACATTTAGGAGCATTTTGTCTCAATTCAATGAGTTTTCATCGGTTTATCTGTGGTATAACAACTCTCTCAAAACATTATGTATTGTGCAAAACTAGATATTTAAAATTATATTGAGGAAGTCTAGAAGTTATCCTTCTAGATTTTTATATCTCCTCATGTATATATATATACCTTCAAAAATGTTCCGATTGAAAAATATTATATCCAATGAGGATAATGTAATCCGAAATATGGCGAATCATCACTAAAAATACCAGCCAATCAAAGAAATGTGAATAGAAAATTTGTTAATTAACTAGCACCTAAAACGTATAATTACCATTAGATGTTAGAAATAAAAAAAGTGCTACTAAAAATTATATATTTCATCATTATTCACTATTTCTAAAATTGATGAATTAGAAATGAAAATGGAATTGATTACTACATCAAATATGATAACGATTTTTTTGAATGCTGTATATTCATTAATAATTCTAGTTGATACCTGTTCAACCCCTAGCGCTTTATGACCAGAGTAATAAAATTCTGCTTGGCTTGGTACTTGTGAAGTGAGGTAATAAAATTCAGATTTGCAGGGTGCTGGTCGAACATGAAGCTATGAAGGTTAAGAGTGTTAAGATGGTAGACGGAGAGGGATTAAACTATCGGTAGTTACATTCAAAGAATTGTATTACTTAGATTTTAACAGGGTGAACAAAAAGGAATTCTCTGAATCTAGTTGTTCGTTAAGTGGATTGTTTGAGTGCGTATTGTGTTTGGATATTTCTATAGATTCTTATAGATTAAGTTTCTATCCTTCCTAATAGTATGTAAAATATTTATATTCTCTAGTGGAGGAAAATGGGGTTGGATTTTGAGTATAGATAGGAACTACAGTACAGTATGGTGAATTAGATAACAATTAAGAGTAAGGGATCATCGGAAATTCCAAAGCAGGTAGATCCCGGGAGAATACAGTATGAATTAGGAAACAAATTGTGCATTAGGATGATCATTATTTGATATTCTAAGAATTCTTCCGAGTATGATTTGAAAGACAAAGGAAAAAGTCACTTTGGTATCTAACTGGATCATTAAGGATGTTGTTATAGGAGTATTTGACTCATTTATAAATCTCTATGGATCCCAAAGGATTCAATTTGGAACCTTTGGTCTGATTGAGTGCATTGATTAGGCTATCCAAATTAGGAAAAGTATGACCGTTTTGTAAAAAATGGTTAGCGAAGGTTTCCATATTTAAGCATATATTAAACAAATAGATGTATCAACAAAATTCATTTGTCTGACTTAATTTGGTCCGCGAGCGACAATTTGTAACGCTTTCAACGTTACTTGTTTGAAGAACACTGTTATTATTAGATTAATGATTTCTCTTCGGGTAGGGAAGTTGTCATAAGATTTATCAAAGACATCTGCTCGGTCAATGGGGAATCGATTATTGAAATTATCAGAACGGAAGTCTCAAGTGGGCATTGTCGTGACAGTGTTGAGAGAGGTTGGTTGACATTCAATAATTCTTATGTTTTATAGTCATTTTCCTAAATTTGCTATTGAATTATAATTGATGTCAGGGACTATTTAATTTGATTTGTTTTCGTAATTGGGATTCAGGATGTACAGTCCCTGAACGTTGTTATATTTTACTGGAAATAATTCTCAACTAGCCTCTCAGCACTCCACGAAATCACTTTATTATTTAGCATAATTCATAAATAATCTTTTTCATCTTCGGATAATTTGTTGTAATTTTTATACAAAAACAATCTAACGAGTTGTAGGCATGCGGGTGTGATAATATTTTTTCCCCCATTGTGTGTAACCTCACAATTAGCACGTGTTCGTATAGAGTGATTTTGATAATCGACCATTTAGTTGACCTGGTACATGAGTACACAGCGTTTGTCTTATTAGACTCAAACATGCAGTGAATATTGTGCTGGGTATCATAAAGTAGGTAACTCAATTACTGCTTATTGAGTTCGTACTTAACATTTCTGCTACACTCATTCAAGTTATAGTATAAATTACAAACACGAATTCTTATGTGCAAATCAATTCATGTGAATCAGTTTCATGCCAATTGACAGATTCCGACTTATTAATTATCATCCTTTTCAGTTACTTTCTCAATTTTTACCAATTTAAATATCAATTGTAATAACTTAATTCTTTCAGATTAATTCAGATTGCTGCTTGCCATAATATTCTCTTCGAGATTTCAATATTGTTATATAATGTTCATACAATTTGGGAGATAACATAGTCAGTTGTGTAATCGCATGGTTATTCCGATTGATTGTGTTACTCGTCCCTCGAACTGAGGTCAAGGTACTGTTCGTTTTTTTTGTAATTATAGGGTCTGAACGACTCTCTTCTTTGTTCGTGACGGTTTAGTGAATTTTCTGGCAGGACCGACTTCCAGCTCCTTCACGTTCCAAGGACGGTAATATTTTTTAGTTTGAATTTTTGTAACATTTTATCATACCATAATTTTAAAATCAGTCTCAAACCACAAAATGAACTCTGCCATCTTATATATAATGCTAAGGACAAAACCAATAAATATAGTGGGACTAGAGATCAAAGATCATTTGCCCAGACTGTGATAACGTTTACATAGGAAGAACGTAATTTTCACCTAGATACCAGAAACATTTCCGTTCTTTCAGCCCAAACAAAACAAACTCAACCTTTGCTAATCATTTTTTACAAACAGATAATAGTTTTCCTAATATATATAGCCTAAGCATTTTAAATAATAAAACCAAAGGTTACGAATAGAACACTTTAGAATCAATAGAGATCTTTAGAGGTGTCAACACTCCTATGACAATATGGTCCATGATCAGTTACACGTAAACCAGAGTGATATTTTTTTTTGTCTTTCTGAATGAAAGTTATCTCTACTTATAGGATATTAACTGATCTATCTATTGAGAAGTTGTATGCTGCTGACTTGTCTGAGTGCGAGTGTAAAGATATGTTGTGTATGGTGGTATCTGTGTGGGTGGTTTGTGATGAATATAGCGATGGAATGGTAATTACATGTTTATGAAATGGATAAATCTAAGAAGTTTAAGGAATAATTGTTTTCTAAGGTGAATTGAATTATATATTCTAGTGCTCTCGTGCAAGCATATTATTCATTCATTATGCATTCATTAATGAAGTTATCAGAAAATACCAACTTTAGTATTTTTTTCTCTGATTGTGCAACATTGAAAAAGGTTCGAGTACTAAAAGAATTCGAATATTGCACTCCTAAAAGGGGTAGTGAAGTCAAACAGACTATAGAAGTTTGGGATTGTAAATCGTCAGAAATTTCGTATACCCTACTGACGGCGACTTTTTATCCATAGGATTCGGACTTGGCTGTGAAATTTACATCTTAGCCTACAACTACAAATAATTGACCTGATTCCAATGAATAAATATTGTCTACAGTAATCAAATACAAATTTCCGCATGGTAGGTATATTTGATTAATTGTACTAAAACAAAATTCTACAATATTTAACGAAGAACGAAATTATTCTTATTTTGGTTTTTGATGGGCATTATTAATTGTCTTGGATTCCCCTTCCCTAACAGTCTCAAGCTATAGGGGGCTATTGACATTCAATAATTCTTATGTTTTATAGTCATTTTCCTAAATTTGCTATTGAATTATAATTGATGTCAGGGACTATTTAATTTGATTTGTTTTCGTAATTGGGATTCAGGATGTACAGTCCCTGAACGTTGTTATATTTTACTGGAAATAATTCTCAACTAGCCTCTCAGCACTCCACGAAATCACTTTATTATTTAGCATAATTCATAAATAATCTTTTTCATCTTCGGATAATTTGTTGTAATTTTTATACAAAAACAATCTAACGAGTTGTAGGCATGCGGGTGTGATAATATTTTTTCCCCCATTGTGTGTAACCTCACAATTAGCACGTGTTCGTATAGAGTGATTTTGATAATCGACCATTTAGTTGACCTGGTACATGAGTACACAGCGTTTGTCTTATTAGACTCAAACATGCAGTGAATATTGTGCTGGGTATCATAAAGTAGGTAACTCAATTACTGCTTATTGAGTTCGTACTTAACATTTCTGCTACACTCATTCAAGTTATAGTATAAATTACAAACACGAATTCTTATGTGCAAATCAATTCATGTGAATCAGTTTCATGCCAATTGACAGATTCCGACTTATTAATTATCATCCTTTTCAGTTACTTTCTCAATTTTTACCAATTTAAATATCAATTGTAATAACTTAATTCTTTCAGATTAATTCAGATTGCTGCTTGCCATAATATTCTCTTCGAGATTTCAATATTGTTATATAATGTTCATACAATTTGGGAGATAACATAGTCAGTTGTGTAATCGCATGGTTATTCCGATTGATTGTGTTACTCGTCCCTCGAACTGAGGTCAAGGTACTGTTCGTTTTTTTTGTAATTATAGGGTCTGAACGACTCTCTTCTTTGTTCGTGACGGTTTAGTGAATTTTCTGGCAGGACCGACTTCCAGCTCCTTCACGTTCCAAGGACGGTAATATTTTTTAGTTTGAATTTTTGTAACATTTTATCATACCATAATTTTAAAATCAGTCTCAAACCACAAAATGAACTCTGCCATCTTATATATAATGCTAAGGACAAAACCAATAAATATAGTGGGACTAGAGATCAAAGATCATTTGCCCAGACTGTGATAACGTTTACATAGGAAGAACGTAATTTTCACCTAGATACCAGAAACATTTCCGTTCTTTCAGCCCAAACAAAACAAACTCAACCTTTGCTAATCATTTTTTACAAACAGATAATAGTTTTCCTAATTTATATAGCCTAAGCATTTTAAATAATAAAACCAAAGGTTACGAATAGAACACTTTAGAATCAATAGAGATCTTTAGAGGTGTCAACACTCCTATGACAATATGGTCCATGATCAGTTACACGTAAACCAGAGTGATATTTTTTTTTGTCTTTCTGAATGAAAGTTATCTCTACTTATAGGATATTAACTGATCTATCTATTGAGAAGTTGTATGCTGCTGACTTGTCTGAGTGCGAGTGTAAAGATATGTTGTGTATGGTGGTATCTGTGTGGGTGGTTTGTGATGAATATAGCGATGGAATGGTAATTACATGTTTATGAAATGGATAAATCTAAGAAGTTTAAGGAATAATTGTTTTCTAAGGTGAATTGAATTATATATTCTAGTGCTCTCGTGCAAGCATATTATTCATTCATTATGCATTCATTAATGAAGTTATCAGAAAATACCAACTTTAGTATTTTTTTCTCTGATTGTGCAACATTGAAAAAGGTTCGAGTACTAAAAGAATTCGAATATTGCACTCCTAAAAGGGGTAGTGAAGTCAAACAGACTATAGAAGTTTGGGATTGTAAATCGTCAGAAATTTCGTATACCCTACTGACGGCGACTTTTTATCCATAGGATTCGGACTTGGCTGTGAAATTTACATCTTAGCCTACAACTACAAATAATTGACCTGATTCCAATGAATAAATATTGTCTACAGTAATCAAATACAAATTTCCGCATGGTAGGTATATTTGATTAATTGTACTAAAACAAAATTCTACAATATTTAACGAAGAACGAAATTATTCTTATTTTGGTTTTTGATGGGCATTATTAATTGTCTTGGATTCCCCTTCCCTAACAGTCTCAAGCTATAGGGGGCTATTGACATTCAATAATTCTTATGTTTTATAGTCATTTTCCTAAATTTGCTATTGAATTATAATTGATGTCAGGGACTATTTAATTTGATTTGTTTTCGTAATTGGGATTCAGGATGTACAGTCCCTGAACGTTGTTATATTTTACTGGAAATAATTCTCAACTAGCCTCTCAGCACTCCACGAAATCACTTTATTATTTAGCATAATTCATAAATAATCTTTTTCATCTTCGGATAATTTGTTGTAATTTTTATACAAAAACAATCTAACGAGTTGTAGGCATGCGGGTGTGATAATATTTTTTCCCCCATTGTGTGTAACCTCACAATTAGCACGTGTTCGTATAGAGTGATTTTGATAATCGACCATTTAGTTGACCTGGTACATGAGTACACAGCGTTTGTCTTATTAGACTCAAACATGCAGTGAATATTGTGCTGGGTATCATAAAGTAGGTAACTCAATTACTGCTTATTGAGTTCGTACTTAACATTTCTGCTACACTCATTCAAGTTATAGTATAAATTACAAACACGAATTCTTATGTGCAAATCAATTCATGTGAATCAGTTTCATGCCAATTGACAGATTCCGACTTATTAATTATCATCCTTTTCAGTTACTTTCTCAATTTTTACCAATTTAAATATCAATTGTAATAACTTAATTCTTTCAGATTAATTCAGATTGCTGCTTGCCATAATATTCTCTTCGAGATTTCAATATTGTTATATAATGTTCATACAATTTGGGAGATAACATAGTCAGTTGTGTAATCGCATGGTTATTCCGATTGATTGTGTTACTCGTCCCTCGAACTGAGGTCAAGGTACTGTTCGTTTTTTTTGTAATTATAGGGTCTGAACGACTCTCTTCTTTGTTCGTGACGGTTTAGTGAATTTTCTGGCAGGACCGACTTCCAGCTCCTTCACGTTCCAAGGACGGTAATATTTTTTAGTTTGAATTTTTGTAACATTTTATCATACCATAATTTTAAAATCAGTCTCAAACCACAAAATGAACTCTGCCATCTTATATATAATGCTAAGGACAAAACCAATAAATATAGTGGGACTAGAGATCAAAGATCATTTGCCCAGACTGTGATAACGTTTACATAGGAAGAACGTAATTTTCACCTAGATACCAGAAACATTTCCGTTCTTTCAGCCCAAACAAAACAAACTCAACCTTTGCTAATCATTTTTTACAAACAGATAATAGTTTTCCTAATTTATATAGCCTAAGCATTTTAAATAATAAAACCAAAGGTTACGAATAGAACACTTTAGAATCAATAGAGATCTTTAGAGGTGTCAACACTCCTATGACAATATGGTCCATGATCAGTTACACGTAAACCAGAGTGATATTTTTTTTTGTCTTTCTGAATGAAAGTTATCTCTACTTATAGGATATTAACTGATCTATCTATTGAGAAGTTGTATGCTGCTGACTTGTCTGAGTGCGAGTGTAAAGATATGTTGTGTATGGTGGTATCTGTGTGGGTGGTTTGTGATGAATATAGCGATGGAATGGTAATTACATGTTTATGAAATGGATAAATCTAAGAAGTTTAAGGAATAATTGTTTTCTAAGGTGAATTGAATTATATATTCTAGTGCTCTCGTGCAAGCATATTATTCATTCATTATGCATTCATTAATGAAGTTATCAGAAAATACCAACTTTAGTATTTTTTTCTCTGATTGTGCAACATTGAAAAAGGTTCGAGTACTAAAAGAATTCGAATATTGCACTCCTAAAAGGGGTAGTGAAGTCAAACAGACTATAGAAGTTTGGGATTGTAAATCGTCAGAAATTTCGTATACCCTACTGACGGCGACTTTTTATCCATAGGATTCGGACTTGGCTGTGAAATTTACATCTTAGCCTACAACTACAAATAATTGACCTGATTCCAATGAATAAATATTGTCTACAGTAATCAAATACAAATTTCCGCATGGTAGGTATATTTGATTAATTGTACTAAAACAAAATTCTACAATATTTAACGAAGAACGAAATTATTCTTATTTTGGTTTTTGATGGGCATTATTAATTGTCTTGGATTCCCCTTCCCTAACAGTCTCAAGCTATAGGGGGCTAGTAGGTATATTCTGAGAAAAATTAATCTTAACCAATAATGATGTAGCGTAATTAGTATAAATACCAACTCATTCTGCCCTGAATTCATTCTCTAAGATTATTTAGTACCTATAGTATTTAAGTGAGGAAATATGTTCAATCTGGTTCGTTTCGGAGATGGCGTACGTTTTGTATGTACAGAAAAGAAAATGAGTTATAACAAATGTGGAACTGTCTCTGTGGAATATAAAAACAATGCGATATATCCTGCTGTTACGATCACAACTACAAGTAAGTATAAAAGCATATCAATAATTTATATTTGTTCATATTCTCGAAGCAATAAGAGTTTGCAAGTAACATATGTCATGTCATAACAAATGAAAAGAAAAAACGGATTTTCATTTCCCTAAGTGGGTGCAACCCCTTTTTTTGGCTAAAAGTGTTTTTTTGACATTTTTAAGGGTAGTTTAGCAACAAAAAATTAATATCTCTGGTTGTATTGAAAATTAAGGAACCAAAGTAGTACCCTTTTATTTTCAATGTCCAAGGAACTTCCAACCCAAATTTCAAGTTGAAACGACCTCCCCTCTACCCATAATAGACATATATATATATATATATATATATATATATATATATATATATATATATATATATATATATATATATATATATATATATATATATATATATATATATATATATATATATATAATATATACATATATATAATATAATAAGATTCTTGACCCAGTATGAATTATATAAAAAATTCTCGGGAATTAGGTCACATTAACACTCTGTTATAAATGTTCATCTTCACGTACGTTTCGGTCTCACGACCATCATCAGAAGACTTATTTTGTTAAAAAGGGGTTAACTAAAACTAATTAGCACAAGCGTCCATATCGCACAATCTTCAATCAAAAAGCTCACGCCGTCGAAACGAACAGAACCACGAATAATCGAAAATTGTATCGTTAATATTAAAGTATAAATTTTTTTGAAACAAGAAACCACTGTTAAGTAATATTCTCATAATGTACAAACGCATATTGCTATGGTCTCAAAGCAACTGAAGTTCTAAGCTATTTGTTTGTAATAACACGACCCAGATGTAGATTTATGACGTACTTGAAAAGGTTTTAGACCTGCATTGGAATTTAGTTTACTTCAAGCGTTCTTCCTGAAATATACTTTTAACATTATAAAGACGTATGTAGGAATTTGCAAGAGTTTTAATTAATCAAGTTAGTATAAATCTGACTCAATCCTTGAATATCATTCCTATGATTTACAGAATTTGAATCCCTTTTTATGTGAATCATCTCCAGGATAGATCTTTTATAATAATTGGTTTCTTTAGTTAAAATATTAACATTTTTGTAATCAAATTGATGGTTATAATCAAAACAGTGCTTAGCAAGGGCGGTGGAATTTTCTAAGTTATTATTTCTTGTGCTATACTTATGGCCGTACATTCTTTTTTGTAAATATTGTTTAGAGATTCCAGTATAAGTTCCATCACAATCTAAACAATTCAATTTATATACTGTGTGGGTTTGTTTATCTTTAGGTATTACAGGTTTTAGATTTGAGAAATATTTCCCAAAACAGTTAGTAGGTTTATGCGCAACATTTATATCGTACTTTTTCAAACATTTCTTAATTTTTTTCTGAGGTCTCCGGAATGTATGGTAAAGTTATATAATTGTCTGTATTACTTGTTATGTTAATTTTATAAGAAGAACCATTATAGATTTTGTTTATTCTCTCTTTTATGATAGGATTGTAGAAAGTTTTTGGGTAGCCATTCATTTCCAATGCATTACGAACAATTTTTAAATTTTTGGGACGGTCCTCTGCGTGGGATAATTTTACCGCGCGGTCTGTAAGGCTGTTTATGACACTTTTTTTTATAACAAGCTGGTGCAACGGAATTGAAATGAAGATAACGTTGAGACCAGACTTCTTTAGTAAACCAAGAAGTTTTTATTTTTCCATCTGCATCATGCCTAATGGTCATATCTAGAAAATTAATGTTATTGTTTATTTCTATTTCACAAGTGAATTGAAGTTTACAATGGAAATTGTTAAATTTATTAATCACATATTGAATTTTATCGTTGGGAACACACATTAGGCAATCATCTACATACCGTTCAAAGAATACAGGCTGAAAATCTAATGAATTTATAACAGATTCCTCTAGGCATTCCATAACGAGGTTAGCAATGCTAGCTGAAATAGGAGATCCCATTGCTGTGCCGAAAATTTGTCCAAAATATTGCTCACCGTATTGAAAATAAGTGCATTCTAAACAAAACTTTACCGCATTTATAAAATCCGATTGATCAGGAGGTGTGTGGTTTTTAATCTCTGGCCAACGTTTTTTGATGCAATTTAATGCCAAAACGACAGGTATATTTGTAAATAAAGAAACAACATCCAAGGAAATTAGTTGATGGTTTACTGGTACGGATTGATTTTTTATAAATTCATTAAAATGCCATGAGTCTTTCACATAAAATTCATTTTTTCCTATTATATTATTGATAGATTTTGATAAATTGTAAGTAGGCGCTCCAATATTACTTACAATGGGTCTTAGGGGTATATCATTTTTATGTAATTTAGGAAGCCCATAGATATAAGGTGCAAACCCATTATGGCAAATTAATTTATTTTTTAATTCAATAGGGATTATCTTATTTTTATGCCATTTATTTATCAATTTATTCATGTTATTTTGTACTGATGAAGTAGGGTCAGATTTTAATTTTTTATAAGTTGTTTCATCATTTAAAATGTTTCCCATTTTGTTTTCATAGTCATTTTTATGCATTATGACGGTTTTATTACATTTATCCGCGTTCAAAACTAAAATTTGAGGGTTAGCATCTAAGAACACTTTTGTTATTTTTGTATGATAGTTAAAACGATTCTTTGCAATACCAATTTCTGCTTTCTGTTTGTTCTTTTTGTTTGTCAAGATGTTACAAACTTTGTTTCTAATTTCATTTTTTTCTTCTAAGTCTTTATTCCTGATTCCGCATTCTAAATGTGCAATAATATTGTCAATAGGCAGTTTTTTATTATTATTAGGCAATGCAAACTTCGGACCTAAGCTTAACGTGTGCTGTACCTCATTCGGAATTTTTGTGTCAGTTAGATTTTTCAACCATTGTTCATTGATATTTTGTTTTTCATAAGCTACACCTTTCATCAAATTATTTATCTTTTTAGATTGAATGGCTTTGATTTTGGTGAAATTTTTTTCGAAATTGTTTTGCTGATTTTGAAAAAATTGCGATATAAAGTTGTTATCATAATTTTGGTAACAGGTTTGTTTAACGAGTTTAATTTTGTTTTCAACCTCTGCTAGATTTGCACATGCTTCTTTAATGCACAAGTTCAAACAATTTTTATGCAGAGAATTTAATAATTTTGCGTACGCCTTCTTATTTTGCACCTTGCTAAACATATTCTCCTTTGATTTAGATATAATGAAATTTGGAAAAACTTGCAAGTTCCTACATCTTACCAGATAAATTCTACGATTCTTCTCTCTTGCCAATATCTTCATTAACTTTCCGTATTCCTTCAAAACTCTAGGATAGGTGGTTGTTCCTTCCATATTAAGGCTTATATCCCAGCCGAAATAGTAATATAATAAGATTCTTGACCCAGTATGAATTATATAAAAAATTCTCGGGAATTAGGTCACATTAACACTCTGTTATAAATGTTCGTCTTTACGTACGTTTCGGTCTCACGACCATCATCAGAAGACTTATTTTGTTAAAAAGGGGTTAACTAAAACTAATTAGCACAAGCGTCCATATCGCACAATCTTCAATCAAAAAGCTCACGCCGTCGAAACGAACAGAACCACGAATAATCGAAAATTGTATCGTTAATATTAAAGTATAAATTTTTTTGTAACAAGAAACCACTGTTAAGTAATATTCTCATAATGTACAAACGCATATTGCTATGGTCTCAAAGCAACTGAAGTTCTAAGCTATTTGTTTGTAATAACACGACCCAGATGTAGATTTATGACGTACTTGAAAAGGTTTTAGACCTGCATTGGAATTTAGTTTACTTTAAGCGTTCTTCCTGAAATATACTTTTAACATTATAAAGACGTATGTAGGAATTTGCAAGAGTTTTAATTAATCAAGTTAGTATAAATCTGACTCAATCCTTGAATATCATTCCTATGATTTACAGAATTTGAATCCCTTTCCATGTGAGTCATCTCCAGGATAGATCTTTTATAATAATTGGTTTCTTTAGTTAGAATATTAACATTTTTGTAATCAAATTGATGGTTATAATCAAAACAGTGCTTTGCAAGGGCGGTGGAATTTTCTAAGTTATTATTTCTTGTGCTATACTTATGGCCGTACCTTTTTTTTTTTGTAAATATTGTTTAGAGATTCCAGTATAAGTTCCATCACAATCTAAACAATTCAATTTATATACTGTGTGGGTTTGTTTATCTTTAGGTATTACAGGTTTTAGATTTGAGAAATATTTCCCAACACAGTTAGCAGGTTTATGCGCAACATTTATATCGTACTTTTTCAAACATTTCTTAATTTTTTCTGAGGTCTCCGGAATGTATGGTAAAGTTATATAATTGTCTGTATTACTTGTTATGTTATTTTTATAAGAAGAACCATTATAGATTTTGTTTATTCTCTCTTTTATGATAGGATTGTAGAAAGTTTTTGGGTAGCCATTCATTTCCAATGCATTACGAACAATTTTCAAATTTTTGGGACGGTCCTCTGCGTGGGATAATTTTACCGCGCGTTCTGTGAGGCTGTTTATGACACTTTTTTTATAACAAGCTGGTGCAACGGAATTGAAATGAAGATAACGTTGAGACCAGACTTCTTTAGTAAACCAAGAAGTTTTTATTTTTCCATCTGCATCATGCCTAATGGTCATATCTAGAAAATTAATGTTATTGTTTATTTCTATTTCACAAGTGAATTGAAGTTTACAATGGAAATTGTTAAATTTATTAATCACATATTGAATTTTATCGTTGGGAACACACATTAGGCAATCATCTACATACCGTTTAAAGAATACAGGCTGAAAATCTAATGAATTTATAACAGATTCCTCTAGGCATTCCATAACGAGGTTAGCAATGCTGGCTGAAATAGGAGATCCCATTGCTGTCCCGAAAATTTGTCCAAAATATTGCTCACCGTATTGAAAATAAGTGCATTCTAAACAAAACTTTACCGCATTTATAAAATCCGATTGATCAAGAGGTGTGTGGTTTTTAATCTCTGGCCAACGTTTTTTGATGCAATTTAATGCCAAAACGACAGGTATATTTGTAAATAAAGAAACAACATCCAAGGAAATTAGTTGATGGTTTACTGGTACGGATTGATTTTTTATAAATTCATTAAAATGCCATGAGTCTTTCACATAAAATTCATTTTATCCTATTATATTATTGATAGATTTTGATGGAAATTTTGATAAATTGTAAGTAGGCGCTCCAATATTACTTACAATGGGTCTTAGGGGTATATCATTTTTATGTAATTTAGGAAGCCCATAGATATAAGGTGCAAGCCCATTATGGCAAATTAATTTATTTTTTAATTCAATAGGGATTATCTTATTTTTATGCCATTTATTTATCAATTTATTCATGTTATTTTGTACTGATGAAGTAGGGTCAGATTTTAATTTTTTATAAGTTGTTTCATCATTTAAAAGGTTTCCCATTTTGTTTTCATAGTCATTTTTATGCATTATGACGGTTTTATTACATTTATCCGCGTTCAAAACTGAAATTTGAGGGTTAGCATCTAAGAACTCTTTTGTTATTTTTGTATGATAGTTAAAACGATTCTTTGCAATACCAATTTCTGCTTTCTGTTTGTTCTTTTTGTTTGTCAAGATGTTACAAACTTTGTTTCTAATTTCATTTTTTTCTTCTAAATTTTTATTCCTGATTCCGCATTCTAAATGTGCAATAATATTGTCAATAGGCAGTTTTTTACTATTATTAGGCAATGCAAACTTCGGACCTAAGCTTAACGTGTGCTGTACCTCATTCGGAATTTTTGTGTCAGTTAGATTTTTCAACCATTGTTCATTGATATTTTGTTTTTCATAAGCTACACCTTTCATCAAATTATTTATCTTTTTAGATTGAATGGCTTTGATTTTGTTGAAATTTTTTTCGAAATTGTTTTGCTGATTTTGAAAAAATTGCGATATAAAGTTGTTATCATAATTTTGGTAACAGGTTTGTTTAACGAGTTTAATTTTGTTTTCAACCTCTGCTAGATTTGCACATGCTTCTTTAATGCACAAGTTCAAACAATTTTTATGCAGAGAATTTAATAATTTTGCGTACGCCTTCTTATTTTGCACCTTGCTAAACATATTCTCCTTTGATTTAGATATAATGAAATTTGGAAAAACTTGCAAGTTCCTATATCTTACCAGATAAATTCTACGATTCTTCTCTCTTGCCAATATCTTCATTAACTTTCCGTATTCCTTCAAAACTCTAGGATAGGTGGTTGTTCCTTCCATATTAAGGCTTATATCCCAGCCGAAATAGTAATATAATAAGATTCTTGACCCAGTATGAATTATATAAAAAATTCTCGGGAATTAGGTCACATTAATACTCTGTTATAAATGTTCGTCTTTACGTACGTTTCGGTCTCACGACCATCATCAGAAGACTTATTTTGTTAAAAAGGGGTTAACTAAAACTAATTAGCACAAGCGTCCATATCGCACAATCTTCAATCAAAAAGCTCACGCCGTCGAAACGAACAGAACCACGAATAATCGAAAATTGTATCGTTAATATTAAAGTATAAATTTTTTTGTAACAAGAAACCACTGTTAAGTAATATTCTCATAATGTTCAAACGCATATTGCTATGGTCTCAAAGCAACTGAAGTTCTAAGCTATTTGTTTGTAATAACACGACCCAGATGTAGATTTATGACGTACTTGAAAAGGTTTTAGACCTGCATTGGAATTTAGTTTACTTTAAGCGTTCTTCCTGAAATATACTTTTAACATTATAAAGACGTATGTAGGAATTTGCAAGAGTTTTAATTAATTAAGTTAGTATAAATCTGACTCAATCCTTGAATATCATTCCTATGATTTACAGAATTTGAATCCCTTTTTATGTGAATCATCTCCAGGATAGATCTTTCATAATAATTGATTTCTTCAGTTAAAATATTAAAATTTTTGTAATCAAATTGATGGTTATAATCAAAACAGTGCTTAGCAAGGGCGGTGGAATTTTCTAAGTTATTATTTCTTGTGCTATACTTATGGCCGTACATTCTTTTTTGTAAATATTGTTTAGAGATTCCAGTATAAGTTCCATCACAATCTAAACAATTCAATTTATATACTGTGTGGGTTTGTTTATCTTTAGGTATTACAGGTTTTAGATTTGAGAAATATTTTCCAACACAGTTAGTAGGTTTATGCGCAACATTTATATCGTACTTTTTCAAACATTTCTTAATTTTTTCTGAGGTCTCCGGAATGTATGGTAAAGTTATATAATTGTCTGCATTACCTGTTATGTTATTTTTATAAGAAGAACCATTATAGATTTTGTTTATTCTCTCTTTAATGATAGGATTGTAGAAAGTTTTTGGGTAGCCATTCATTTCCAATGCATTACGAACAATTTTTAAATTTTTGGGACGGTCCTCTGCGTGGGATAATTTTACCGCGCGGTCTGTGAGGCTGTTTATGACACTTTTTTTATAACAAGCTGGTGCAACGGAATTGAAATGAAGATAACGTTGAGACCAGACTTCTTTAGTAAACCAAGAAGTTTTTATTTTTCCATCTGCATCATGCCTAATGGTCATATCTAGAAAATTAATGTTATTGTTTATTTCTATTTCACAAGTGAATTGAAGTTTACAATGGAAATTGTTAAATTTATTAATCACATATTGAATTTTATCGTTGGGAACACACATGAGGCAATCATCTACATACCGTTTAAAGAATACAAGCTGAAAATCTAATGAATTTATAACAGATTCCTCTAGGCATTCCATAACGAGGTTAGCAATGGTAGCTGAAATAGGAGATCCCATTGCTGTGCCGAAAATTTGTCCAAAATATTGCTCACCGTATTGAAAATAAGTGCATTCTAAACAAAACTTTACCGCATTTATAAAATCCGATTGATCAAGAGGTGTGTGGTTTTTAATCTCTGGCCAACGTTTTTTGATGCAATTTAATGCCAAAACGACAGGTATATTTGTAAATAAAGAAACAACATCCAAGGAAATTAGTTGATGGTTTACTGGTACGGATTGATTTTTTATAAATTCATTAAAATGCCATGAGTCTTTCACATAAAATTCATTTTTTCCTATTTTATTATTGATAGATTTTTATAGAAATTTTGATAAATTGTAAGTAGGCGCGCCAATATTACTTACAATGGGTCTTAGGGGTATATCGTTTTTATGTAATTTAGGAAGCCCATAGATATAAGGTGCAAGCCCATTATGGCAAATTAATTTATTTTTTAATTCAATAGGGATTATCTTATTTTTATGCCATTTATTTATCAATTTATTCATGTTATTTTGTACTGATGAAGTAGGGTCAGATTTTAATTTTTTATAAGTTGTTTCATCATTTAAAAGGTTTCCCATTTTGTTTTCATAGTCATTTTTATGCATTATGACGGTTTTATTACATTTATTCGCGTTCAAAACTAAAATGCTAACCCTCAAATATATATATATATATATATATATATATATATATATATATATATATATATATATATATATATATATATATATATATATATACATATATATATATATATATATATATATATATATATATATATATATATGTATGTATTACGACAAGATGAGATCTGTTATATATATTTTCTATACAAATGGAGATCCGTTTTGTAAGGTGAGATCCGATTCCGGATCTCGTTTTGTTTCTAGTGTATATCGACACCATTTCCATTATTCATGTTCATAGAAACAAATTTTAAAATTTTCAATTGATCTCATTTTTACTCATAATTTCACCTCTTATACAAGTATAGTTCATAGAAATTGATAAAGGTGGCGCTTCACAATACACTAGCAAATTGCTATTTTATGCACTACACGAGATCCTCCCGTAGCGGCAATGCTGTAGACAACTAAATACGTGAAATCAAAGAGAGGTATTGTTATTAGCATCAGCTGAGTTTGATTCTCTCGTTTAACTAATAATTTATTCACTATAAATGATTAAGGTTATCAGTCTCCAGGACTAAAAAATTAGAAATACGTTGTTGAAATGTTTCAAAATAGGACAATAAAGATATATTTGTCATGCTACCAAATCGATTTTAACATTATCTCTTGAACGTTTAGTTCATTTTTGCTAGAGTCCAGGTAGATTTCGAAAGGTAATTATAATTCAATTCAGATTTAAATTAGAATCTAGATAGAATTTCTGAAAATTACCCGTCTAATCTAATTTTCTAATATATGAACGATATATATGATATGAACTCAGTTTTTGCTTAATTTCACATACAATATCTAACCTCACATTACCTATGACAATAACAGATAGTCTCGACGTTTGATTCAATTTTATTCTGTAGTATATAGAGGAATATCACATTACCCTATATACGGGGCAACAGACACTTAGGTTGAAACATAATTACTGGATACAAAAACAAACGAAATATTATTGAATACAATTTTACATTACGGCATGAAAATTCATTCTAAACTTTTAAATTTCCAGTAATTTGATGAATAAATTTATTTAACAAGCGAAATAAGCTGTATATTAAATATGTGCACATTTTCATTTTGATTAAAATGTACATGTAAGTAGTAAGAGAGCATTCAATATTTAATTATTATGGATATAAAAGAATGATTCTAAATAATTCGCACTCAGAATTCATTTGGTAATTGATTCAGATCGATTCAGTACCCATAGTAAATTAAGAGGATGCTCTCTATGGAGCACAAAATGCAAGTACTTGTCTCATGAAACAAATTCTAAGCCAAGTGGCTCTTTCTTTACTACATGGCCAAACCATATTTTACTGACACACAGTCAATATTGGTAACCAGTGAGTACCACTTTCATTTATTTATCATCATGCGAAATACTAAGGCAGCAAACAAAGAACTAACGGGATGGTGATGGAAAAACCATCATGGGAGATTAAAAGGAGAAATCAGGGGCATTATGACGATGCTACCCATAGCACAGCAGTGAAACCAACTGAAGAACTTTGAACAGGTACTTATATCTATCTGTATGGGAAATGTGAAGACGCACAGGTTAATTTTAGTTTCAATGATATGAATGTTTAGATAATTTTATGTTGTATAAATTTAAATTCGGAAGTGTTTGATAAAATTATTATTTTCAAGGCAGCAGACTATGTGTTTCCTTCAATAAAGGGCAACTAAATATTTAAGGAAATAAAGTTGTTGCACAGTCTAGGTAGATTGTCAAAACAAATGTTAAATTTAAGGCTCAAAAGTCTGTGTACTCAAATAAGCAAAATTTCAAATATCAATTCTAAAATGAATAGAAGTCAACGTTCTAGTAATGTTCAACTGGAAGAATCAATGTCAACGTGGACCTACGCCACGGCATTTTGCTGATCCAAGGTAGTATTCATAAATCACGTTCATGACCATGAAATGTTATATAATAACATTTCATATATCTGGAGCAACGAATCAGCAAATATTAAAAATAGTTCTTATTAAGTTGAATTGAATCTTCTAAATTATCATGCTTAAACAATCTGCCTAGTTATTTCGATCTTAACCAGTACAATTTTTGTCTAAATAGTAATAATAGAATTCTAAATCTAATCTGCTTATTGCGCGAAGATTTACACCATATCCTCCATTATTTATTGAATTTCAGTACTTCGGCCGTGTACCTCCCACATCATTCTTCCATCATAATGATGTACACATTTTTAATTTCAATAAGGCAAATTAGCCATTACTGTATAACCTGTTACTGGATTTTGGTTGGTCTGTATTACATCATACATGCAATATTAATGTCGCATTACAATTGTTCTATGAACATCTTACCAATTTGCTAACAACTTGCGTTCCATACACTTCCCCCAAGAAAAAGAACAAGTTTCCACCTTGGTTCACGTCTAACATAATAAGGAATATCAGACTTAAGAAAAATTATTGGCATAGATACAAAAAAGATGCTAAACTGGATGACTATGAGGCATTTAAGACTTTAAGATCGGCAATCAAAACCGATATTGCCTGTTCATTTAGACTCTATATATCAAAAATAGAAAATAACATAAAATGTAATTTCAAATCTTTCTGGTCATTCCTTCATACCAAAAATAAGAGCAGCTCTATTCCTGAACACATTTAATGTGATAATCTCAGCTACTCTAGTCCTCATGATATTGTTAATGTATTTGCAAAGTACTTCCAAAGTGTCTGTATTAACTCTAATTCAACAAATAATACATCTTCGGATAACTTTAATAACTTCAATAATAATACTCTATCTCTTTCAACTGTAAGTTCCTCTGAAGTGATTCAAGTTGCTAAAACACTTGAAGCAAGTCACACGAAGGGTCCATATCAACTTCCTGCTTTTTTTGTGAAAGATTTCATTAATATATTCGCAGCTCCACTGGCATTTATATATTCATTAGCCATAAAATCGCGTACTTTTCCGGATCTGTGGAAAGTTTCAAAATTAGTACCGGTTTTTAAAAAAGGTAATAGAGATGAGGTTACTAATTATCGCCCAATTGCCATCATCACTAACTTCTGCAAAATATTTGAATATATCTTATATGATGCTACTTTCATTCATGTAAAACTGCAGATATCCCCTGAGCAGCATGCCTGGCAGAACAACTGTTACTAACTTAGGTTGCTACAGTCAATACTTGGCGGAAGTTATTGATGAGGGTGGTCAGGTTGATTGTATCTACCTCGATTTTGCTAAGGCATTTGATAAAATGGATCACAGTATTTTATTGAATAAAATGTCTATCTTTGGATTTACAAATCATTTGATTGAATTTTGGAATTCTTACCTAAGTGATAAATATCAATATGTAGAGTATAGAGGTTTTAAATTGTATTCGTTTCATCCCACCTCAGGTGTACCTCAAGGGTCAGTACTTGGATCACTCCTATTTAATTTGTTTATCAATGACATTTCTTCCTTATTTCTCTGTTATTTTCTTCTTTACGCAGACTACTTAAAACTTTACTCGGCAGTGAAGCATTCTTCATGTTGTATGTCACTGCAGCATGATTTGGATGCACTCACTACTTGGTGTGTAATAAATCATCTGGAGCTTAGTATTAGTAAGTGCACTGTTATGACTTTCACCAAGAAAATTACCCCTATTATTTACAATTACAACCTTGTTGACACAGCTCTTGCTTGTTCCTATAGTTTTAGAGACTTGGGAGTTTTGTTTGACGTGAAATTGTCATTTGCGTCTCACATTGAATCAATTTTTTCTAGCGCCTACAGAATGCTGGGCTTTATCATCCGAAATTGCCGCCTATTCAACAATAGTGATTCAATAACAATATTATATAATTCATTTGTTCGTTCTAACCTCGGATATGCTTCAATTGTGTAGAACTCCCATCATAAAATTTATATAAACAAAATAGAGCGGGTAAATCGGCGTTTCCTAAAACATGTAGCCTTCAAAGCTGATGGTAATTATCCATCTATCGGATTTTCCCATCAGGCTCTATTAGATAGATTCTCTTGTATAGAGTTAGATAAACGTAGGAAAATTCATAGAATTTTATTTCTTTATAAGGTCATTCATAACCTGGTTGACTCCTGTTATTTTATCAAGACTGAATTCACATGTTACATCTGCTCGCACCCGTTCCACACAAACATTTTATCTGCCAATCTCCAGAACAAATACCTTATTATTTTCCCCAATTTTCCAAATGTGTAGATTCTACGAAATGATCGGTTTGACTGTTGATATATTTTGTTGTAACCCTAATGATATCTGTAAAGCTGTGTATAATAGTTAATTTGAATTCATACCATGTAATTATATTATATGTACTCCTAAGCTCCAGAAGGGATTTCTCCCATTGAGCTAGTGTAATTAGATAAATAAATGAATGAATAAATAAATAAATTAACCTTTATGCTCTACATCTTCTCGTCTTTCCGTACGTTTCGGTCTCACGACCATCATCAGAAGACTTATTATGTCTACAACCGGGTTACTTAAAACTAATTGTATCAACAAAAAAGGTCCTTATCGCACCAATTCCAATTAAAATGCCCACGTCGCCGAAACGAACAGAAATATGAATAAACGATATTGTAACACATCAATGTTATAAGTATGAATATCAAGAATCCACTGTTAGACAGTACTCTTGAAAAATGCAAGCTCACGTCAACAAAGTCTATGAATGACTAGAAACGAGAACATAAGGTTCAAACTTTCAAATCAGATGCTAAGATTTACGAGCTAATAGAAAAAGGTTTGTCAGTTATTGGAAAGATACTTTTGACATTCTACCTAAAATATACTTTTAACATTATAAAGACGCATGTAGGAATTTGCAAGAGTTTTAATTAATTAGGTTAGTATAAATCTGACTTAGTGTCTGAATATCTGTCCTATGATTTACAGATTTGGAG
Organism: Endomychus coccineus; assembly: GCA_958510875.1. Lineage (NCBI taxonomy): Eukaryota > Metazoa > Arthropoda > Insecta > Coleoptera > Endomychidae > Endomychus > Endomychus coccineus. Next base: position 180,368,913 of record OY294067.1, on the reverse strand, counting down.
TCACGTTTTATGTGAATCTCCAGAATAGATCTTCTATGATAATTGGTTTCCTCAGTTGAAATATTAACATTTTTATAATCGAATTGATGGTTATAATCAAAACAGTGTTTAGCAAGGGCGGTGAAAGTTTTTGTTTCTCGTGCTATACTTATGGCCATACATTCTTTTTGGTAAATATTGTTTAGAGATTCCAGTCCCTTCGCAATTTAAACAATTTAATTTGTACGAAATAAAACTACTTTCTTATACTATCACTCATATTTAATATAGTCGTTACTATTCATACCTTCGTTTTCGTCTGAAGATGACACGTTTAGTGTTGAAACTATAGTAACGACTATATTAAATACCAGTGATAGTATAACAAAGTAGTTTTATTATTTCGTTAAAAATAAAGTAGCGGCTTCCACAATTGAATTTAATTTGTATACTGTGTGGGTTTGTTTATCTTCAGGTATTAAAGGTTTTAGATTTGAGAAATATTTCAAACACAGCTAGTATAGGCTCATGCGCGACATTTATATTATACTTTTCCAAACATTTCTTAATTTTCTCTGAGGTCTTCGGAATGTACGTTAATGTTATAAAATTGTCTGTATTACCTTTTATGTTATTTATAAATGACGATCCATTATAGATTTTGTTTATTCTTTCTTTAATGATAGGATTGAAACATGATTTTGTGTAGCCATTCATTTCCAGTGTACTACGGACAATTTCTGAATTTTTGGGACGGTCCTCTGCGTGGGACAATTTGACCGCGCGATCTGTAAGGCTGTTTATAACACTTTTTTTCATGTTGGTGCAACGGAATTGAACGTTGATACCAAACTTCTTTAGTAAACCACGAAGTTTTTATTTTTCCAACTTCATCATGCCTAATGTTCATATCTTGGAAATTTATGTTTTTGTTCACTTTTATTTCACAAGTAAATTGAAGTTTACAGTGGAAATTGTTAAATTTGTTAATCACGTACTGAATTTTATCATTGGGAACACACATAAGGCAATCATCTACATACCGTTTGAAGAATACGGGTTGAAAATCTAATGAATTCATAACAGATTCCTCTAGGCATTCCATAACAAGGTTAGCAATATTAGCTGAAATAGGATATCCCGTTGCTGTACCGAATATTTGTCCAAAATATTGCTCACCGTATTGAAAATAAGTGCATTCTAAGCAAAACTGTAATGCATTTATACATTCTGATTGATCTAGAGGTGTGTGGTTTTCAATCTCTGCTCAACTTTTTTTGATGCTACTCAATGCCAAAAAGATTGGTATATTTGTAAATGAAGATACAGCATCCAAGGAAATTAGTTGATGATTTACGGGTACGGATTTATTTTTTATAAATTCATCAAAATTCCATGAGTTATTCACATAAAACTAATTTTTTCTCATTATATTATTGATAGATTTTGATAAAAATTTTGATGAATTGTAGGTAGGCGCACCAATATCATATATGGCAGAATATTTCAAGATGTAACATATGTAGTAGAATTACATTATGCACAAAAAATCGAGAAACGATCTACGAAGAAGGGACTGAATACCCGGTGAATAGTGAATTTGTCTCTAGGAAGCGTAAGAACTACGGACATAAAATGGTAGGCGGTGAGGAATTCGGTACAATTATAGTAAGGAAGACACCAAGACACAATGTAACAGGGGTTAGTTGTACAACAAATAATCCGACAGTTCATTTCCTCAGTGCGAAACTTGAAAACAATTAACAACTTTTGTTGATACTTTGACTACACGAGAAGGATCCTATGATGTTCGAAGAACATCGTATGAGCCAGCAGTGGAAGTAGGAAGATGAGATAGGCATTGGTATTTTTCTTCAAGGTTTGAAGGTTATAGACATAAGGAAAGACCTCATTAGGTTCACAACTTCGTAGATCTGATAAAAAATGAAGTCTGGTAGGAAGAAGTTAGGCAGGTTTCGATCTTGACAGTGACACATTATAATGTGTCACTATTGCAATTATTCGAGTTTCGTTAATTGTTGCGATGTAGACATTTTAATTGATGACTTGCTCAGTAAAATAAGTTGAAGAAATCCAGCACTTTAGTTGATGTAAATTAATTTTCAAACCTCTTCTGATGACGGTCGTGAAACCGAAACGTACGTGAAGACGAAAATATAGTAGACATCTGTCTCAATGTGTCCTATTTTCCAAGCATTCACATATAATTAAAACTTTATGATGTAAGTGTATCTCGAATAAAGGAGCATGTCTTATATAGGGTAACATTACATTACCCAATATACAGGATAAGAGAAAACCCTTGAATTAAGGCCTAATTGAAGGATGCTCTGTATGTGACATCAACTACTTGATAATAATTCATTTGAGTGTTATGTTCGTTTGTTTTGATGTGCAGTTTGTTTATTCACCTGTCATAAAAAAATATTTTACTAGCCAGAGGCAGAATTTCAAAAATCTTGTTAACCTTTATAAATGAGTGTATTTGCTACTGAAGGTCTGGAGAGAAATGTTTTCTTGATCAAATCTACTATCATGAGCATATAATCATTGATTTCCTTTTACATGTTAACGTTTTTCTTTATTGAAATTAGTATATTAAATATGTATAAGCTTGAAAATTGTTAAAATTTGTAGAAGTGGAATATTGGTTTGCAATGATATTGAAGATGGGCTCTTCATGTGCAGTTAAAAATTTTCATTTGTGTAAATGCATTTTCTAGTTCCGATCCAGCTCTCCAAAACTTGACGTATAGGTGAACAATACACTGAACTGAGTGGTAATAATCAGAATATGTGAGTGATTTGTATTATAATAACAAACAAGTAATGGATAAAACAAACAACAAGTGAATAAGACATTTCGAGATGAACTCCAATACTCGTAGGTGTGAATGAACATTTCCATACTGAGAGCATGTAGTATATATAATTGAGTATAAAAATTATCACATGAATTATTTGGGTATAAGATCTTCTATTTCAAAATTCTTGGATATGTAGCAGTTTTTCAATGAAATTGAATTCGATTAGCATGAACGATTGAGACAATGTATTTTTATCGATAATGACATTATTAATTAGATCAGTGGGTGGTTCAATGTTCCTAGATTCAGTCTTTTTTAGTAGTTCTACTATCTTTTGTTTCCGCAACATTTCAACTATTTGGTAACTATTCACTACAATAACCAGTAATATTATGTCTGCAATAACATAACTTCAATTCAGCAATAATATCGCGGGAAGCGTGGACGCTAATAAAGTCAAACGATACGGTGCGGCACCCGTCTTTAGCGCGCGAAGGCCCGATCGACTGTTATTCGCATTCATCGGTTAATTATATAAGGTTATATTTGTGATGCTTCCGAATGAATTTTATCAAAATCTCTCACAGATTTTGTTAATTTTTGTTAATATCTAGGTAGATTTCAATGGTTATAATTCAATTTATATTTCTATTACAATAGTATTTCTGGAGATTACCCGTATAAAGAACATTTGCTTTTATTTTGTAATTGAAACGAACTCCTGGAAATCGAAATTATAATTTAGGAAATGATAACTACAAAATTGAAACCGAAATTACACTTATTAAACTTTAATATACTTAACATGTTTGTTTGCATATCAACATTGCCAGAAGTATTATAACACTTGTAAGTTGCAAGTGTTGCAAGTTTTGCTAATAAGTAATAATGAACAACAAATAAAATAATTAAGAAATTCTCAGATGAACTTCAATAGTCATAGGGTAACGAAACATTTAAATATTGAGAGCATATAATAATATTATTGGCATAAATATTATTACCCTATATAAACAGGGAAGTTTTTAAGGTGTTCATATTTATTATTATACTTATAGTCAGTATATTTTTACGACATTGGAAGAAGTTTGTACTCATAGAGTTAATCTAGTGATCAAAAATTAGTAGGGATTCAAGAAGTTTTGCATGTGCACAGTTATTGCTAGACATACAAATGAATAACGTATGAGTTGGACCGGCAACACCGCCGGATCTCACCCATACCAAAAATTTCTTAATATACAACATTGGATCTCGTCTTGAATGTATCTGTTACGGAACTCTACCTGGTACGTATATATATGTATATTCCAAATTGAGAAATAGTTTCCCCTCTCTCGTAATTCCTGTGAAGCATGTATCTATTTGCATTGCCCCGATAAAAGAAATCTAAAAAATTGTTTCCATATAGTGGATCTCGGGTTGTCCACAAAATAAACGGATCTCACCTTGACGAGAAAACATGTATATATATATATATATATATATATATATATTTGTATGTTTTCTTGGTATATTGGTTCGTATATATACGAACCAATATACCAAGAAAACATACAAATATTACAAATGGTTCAAGAATATCAACAAAAGAATATATATATATTCTTTAGTTTAAAGTTTCTTTGTCTAATTGGACACTATCGTGTATGTAACTTAAGAGATATAGAATTAAATTTTCTGAATTATGAAGATGTATGTATATATATATGTATATATATATATATATATATATATATATATATATATATATATATATATATATATATACATCCCGCTATATTCTTGGCGTCCGTACATTGTCGATTTACTATTCTCTCGGCGTCCATGTCCAACTGAGCGTCCGTATGTGGACGCCGAGTGGTATCCCCATTGAAATTTTGCCAGAGGAGTCGTATAGTGTTATAGAAGTGTTTGCCGAAAATCGACTAGGACGCCCAGATTATGGTGAAATGAATTATTTGTATGTTACGCTGTATATAATAGTTCAATAAGTTTGCAGTGAGAGGCGCAGCGCGCGCCGCCGTATGTCCGATGTATATACATGATTTATTTCATCATTCCCTCGGCGTCTTTCTTGCGTATTTCAGCTTTTACTTCACGGATTCATCGGCGTCCGTATTTGGCAACATTGTATGTGTAAACTTAACGTTTCGCGAGGAATGTAACTGTATAATAGCTGCTGCGACTGTCCCGATGTTTTATTTCGAATATCATACCAATTTCTTGTTATACAATTTGTTCTTTGATTAATTTATGCAGATTTGTCTATTGAAGCTAAACTTTAATTTTCATTCGTTGCGTTTGGACGTGTGATATTATTCCATAATAATAAATGTTATTTGTTGAGTAGAAGGTAGTTAATTATTCCACAATGAAGATTATTTTGTATAAAACAAAATAAAGTTATTCAACCTATTTTGTTAACGTTGTTGTAAATCAGGGTTGGAAATTCATCGAACTAATAGCGTAATAGCTTTTTATTTTCAATATTCTAGTTTGAATTCAGTTCATCAAGTGACGATACAATAGATCTTTTGAAAATTATCTTATATGAATTATTAATGAGGATAGCCGATGTAGATGAGAGCATGACTGCCGATATACGTATTTGAACAAATTCAAATTACTTTTATTTTTTGTATTAGTTGTAAGGTCTTGACATCCCAATGTCACTTTAGCACAAGACATTTTTTCATAAGACACATACACACACATACACACACGCACACACACACACACACATACTTCCACAATATTCTCGAAGCCACTTTATAAAATTATCCTGATCATGTTGTTTCTAATAACTCAAAACCGCTGTGTCTTTAAAGTGGGTGGTGAGCCCATAAAGCTTTATTAATGTATCCTCTAACTACTGTGGTAGTAGTTTACCCAATTTACAAGGTGTTTATTCATTGCATAATAATAATTATAATAATAATAATAATAATCTTCATTTTGAGATATAATTACAATGTATTGCATGTAGAGCAGCCATTGAAGAAAATAGAGTTGATCTCAGAAACACCTACATATTATAAAATTCTCCCATTGGTTCCAAGTTTATTAACATATTATAGATTTCTTTTTTACATGCAGTAAGATTATTGATAACTTTTATGTGTTCTGGCAACTTGTTGAAACATTTGATGGAAGAGGACAGTGCCCCTTTTTCAGTTACACTCAGTCTATTTACAGATTTACATGTCTAGTTGGATATAGGCCTCTAGTTTCAAATTGTGTGAGTAAATGCCTATTTCTGAACAGAAATAACAGATATTCTTGAATGTATAAAGCTGGTACTCTCTGTATCCTATTTTTCTTCGCATAGCCCCCACATCACTCTTTGTACTTCAACTTTAACATTATTCTCAATGCTCGTTTATGAATTAAGACCACATTTCCAATATGTCTACTACTGCCAAAATATATCAAACTATATCTAATTCTTGTTTCAACATTTACATAATGCACTATTTTCAGTGTTTGAAAGCTTGCATATTTTTTAATTACCCTGAGTGAGTAACATATGTGACTCAGTTTGACAGAGTTGCTCAACATGGATAGCTCAGCATAAAAAATCATCCATATAGACCTCCAAGAACTTGGAGTGCTAACTAACTATGAAGTTCTTTTTACCTAAACTAACATCAAAAGGCAAGTCAGTGCGGGCATAGATTGTTTTGAACAGTACGAGATTTGTTTTATTTCCATTAAGAACCAGTTTATTTTGTATGAACCAAGATTTGGCTCTTTCAGAGTCTAAATCTGCTTTGGCAATAATACTGATCATATCAGGAGCCTTTACTAGCATATTTCTGTCGTCAGCATAATTAATCAACTTACAAGCCTCATTAAGCTTCAAGAAATTATTCAAATCATTCACGTAAACTCTAAAAAGCAATGGTCCCGTTATGCTACCTTGTGGAATACTGATATTTGATGATTTTTCGGAGGATTTTCCCTCAACTTCATCTTTCGTGATTTTCACCGTCTGTTTCCTATCCTCTAAGTATGATCTAAACCATCTTAGAGCTGGTCCCCTTATTCGGCAATATTCCAGCTTATTTAACAATATCTCATGATTCAAGCAATCGCATGCCTTAGAAAGGTCTAAGAATGAGTCTAATGCTAATGTATCATCCTTTAATGTGTCTATTATATGCTGTATGAACTGTAAAATTACAGGATGGGTAGATTTTCCTTCCAAGTAACCATGTTGAGAGTCACTTATCAAGTTACATGCTGTAAGAATCAATCTATTACGAATTGCAGATTTTTGAAAAAGCTCACAATAAGCTTATTGGTCTATAGTTATCTGTAATTTCTGGATCACCATTATTTTTGAATACAGCAATTATACATGCCATTTTCAACTGAAATATACCAATTTTGAAGGAGTTATTTATGATGTAGACTAAAGGTTCTGCAATTAAACATCAACAATTTTTATCAATTTGTTCGGGATCTCATCTACACCACTGCTCATTCTATTTTCCAGATTTTTAACTATATTCAGGAAATCACTTCCACTTACTAAATTAACAAACATAGATTTCATATATTTGGTTGTGTTGCTTATATGTGGCTGATTTTGACGAATTATTAACTCATCAATATAATCAGTTATATAGTTCAAGAAGCTGTCAGCAATGTAATGTGCAATTCCCTGTACTTTCATGGAATTATGTACATTTCTCACGGCTCATTTATTTAGTCACTAGCTATGTCATTTATATGAGACCAATCTTTATTTTTCATTATGCTCTCGAATTTTTTCACATTATTTACATTGAAACATATGCTATAAGTATGGGAGCAAGTGGTTCTCTGAGTCAAAAATTTTAATTTCTGTGCAACGTGATCTGATATGGAGGTGTGTCTCCAATATAAGTGAATATATTATCTACACATGATTGAGATGATCGTGTAACTCTGGTGTACTTATTAATTTTGTGGATGATGTTGACTGAGTTCATCATATCACAGAATCTGAATTTATCTATTGTTTCCTCTTAAACATTGATGTTGAAGTCACCAGCAATTACAACATCTCCTCTCTCATTATATACCACATTAAAAATCTCTTCAAATTTAGATAAAAATACGTCAACGTTTGCACCTGAAGGCCTGTCAATAGAAACTATAAGCACTTTTCTTCTTTCAATAATAACTTCACTCGCTACACAGTCAATTTGATTCTCTATTGACCATTTTTAACTCGTCTCATTCTACGCCCTACGTTTCTCCTCTTAGGTATATTGCTGTCTCACCATGCTCATTGTCATTTTGTCTACAGAAACTTGCCTCCAGGAAGAAATCCTTCAGGCTAAATGATTTTAGTTGTTCCCCCGTTTTCCAGTGTTCTGTGATACATAGAATTTGGGAGTATGCGTTATCTGACATCAACTCTTCCAACTCGTCTACACAGTTACCTATTGACTGCACATTTTGATGTATAACACTAATTTCACAATTTTTCTGATCCTCTGCTTGTTTGTATGTCAAAAATTCCCCCCATTATCCTGTCTAATTTGCACAAGAAATTGCTTGTGTTTCTGAAAGTCAAATCTTTTAATGCCAACTCCACTTGGACAAAAACAAGAGTCGTACATTTCTTCTTTCTTCTGCAGAGGAGCAGTAACAACATATTTTCTGAGTCCATTGCCAGTTATGGGAATATTTTCCACCCATATTTCATCTTCCTCCAATCTAGCTTTGCTCCTAATGTAGCTTTTAATTTCGTCTCCAGTAGCTTCTTTGTTGTTTTTTCTTGGTTAACACCATTTTACCTGTTGAAACCCATCATTCTTGATCTGATTGTCAGTATCCGCCTTTGTTTCTCCTGGGCCAACCTTTTCCGAAATTCCAGATGCGCACGATATTAGCCCATTTGGCTGATGTTAACTTCATAATCTTTTCCGGAATCTGGAGACCGAATTGGAGTATCAATTTGTGGGACCAATTTGTGTTGGTTGTTTACATTTTTGAGACCACTGACTACCTTGCTCCGGTTTGGTTTGATCGTATTTTGTTCGGCTTTTCGTGGGTAGGTTATCTGTTCTTCATAGTTATTCATTTTTTGAAGGAGTAAATCATTATTTATGTGCAAGATATTGTTTTTATCTCTGCAATTATCCCCTTGAAGTACCTATTTTCAGCTTCTAGAAGTTTGTTTTTCTCCTGTAATTCCACTTGTTTTCTTATAACCTCACTGGTCTCACTGCAACTTACCATTTTCTGACCATTCAGAAATAGGATTTTTGGGTTACTTTTTGTATAACTTTTGTGTAAAATACCATAACAAAATATATAGACATATACTGCAAATAGCTTGCTACAACATTTCATCAGAATTTCGCTCTTTTCACCTTTTTTCCCACTTTCTCCTCACCATCGAGATCGCCGACTCCGTCAGTCGCCGCCATCTCAATTGAGAATGAGGATCCAGACTATAGTCTGGTGTTAGCTCATACCCTTTTCTATAGATAGTTCAATGGTCGGAGTTCATCAGAAATTTCGTCTGCTTCAACGCGGACCAGACGAGCTCAAAATAGTCACCCCTTCACTGTCAAGCTCAAGACCTGCCAAACTTCTTCCTACCAGACTTAATTTTTTCACCGAACAGCTAAGCTGTGCAACTCTTCACCCAGTGGGCTCAGACAGAGGTCTACGCAATATTGACTTGCGCCATGGAAAATCTGCGAAGAAACTATGTAAATAGGAGCATACATATTTACACAGACAGCCGGTCTGCCCTGGGCGCTCTCATGTCACCTAGAGTCACATCAAGGCTTGTCAAATAATGCAGGGGTTCACTGGCTGAACCAGCCAAGAAAAATAATTTCAACTCATCTGGGTCCCTGGATATAGTCGAGTTGAAGGAACTGAAATGACTTACTGCCTGACCAGACGGGGGTCATCTGGCGTCTCTGTCTGATATGAGCCAATGGTCGTTGTATCAAAATGCGAGGGTATCTTGTACTTCTGAGTCAACTGTATAAAGAGTGCTCTGACTTGTGGCAAGATCACCACGTATGAGGCAGGCCAAGCCATTTATCAATGAACCTGTACCTAGGCTATCAAAGAAACTCCTTTCTCTGAACAGAAGGGACATCAGAGAGATGACTGGAATCCTAACGAGTCATTGTCATCGTAACAAACACCTTCATACTATGGGCATCGCAGATGATCCTATTATGTAGGTGAAACAGAGAGGTGGGGGAAACTGCCACTCACATCCTGTTGGAATGCCCTGCTTTGACATCTTTCAGGCACCGTTACATCGGCGAAGCAAAACTGCCCCCAGAACAACCTGCTAGAAAAGAATAAACTTCTTACCACGGGGTGCACGATGGGCTCAACTAGGTAGGTAGTTTTTCCCTATACCTATAACCTCCAAACCTTCAAGAAAAGAACGAATGCCTATCTCCCGTCTCTACATTCCACTGCTGACTCACATGATGTTCTTGGAACATTATAGGTTTCCCTCTCATGTAGTCAAAGTATCAAAAAAAGATAAATTACAACTGGAAAGCATCGATGATATAGATTTTCATCTTGGTAGCTCTGACATACTGGAAATGATCTTAAAGTGTATCTCAAAATTTGGTATACTTGATTTGAGAACACCATAATATTAAATTTTAATCGATAATCTCAAAGTATGTTAAGTATAATGGTGTGTTACGTTATTGCTATCGCGAAGAATCTTTCAAAATTTTGTCAATACTTGTCTTTCATTCTTTTAGTAAGTCATATCAGCACACAGGATGTCCCAAAATGACTATTCATAAGAATATTTTTGTGAGACTACTTCAATGGAAACAACGAAAATTTAGGTTTTTCTGGGTATCTATAGGTACTCTTCTCAAATAATAATAATGCCTTTGAGTTACATACATTTGGACCTGAGCTGATCAAAAGTCAATTTTTAAAGAAATTTCCAGAAAATATCAGAATATTGATCGAATATAAGTGTCCCATAAAAAAACTATTGATAAAATTAAATAAGCTTGTAAGCTTATAACAATACCTAAATTGAAAATATTCCGAACAGTAGAATAAGCAAATGTAGAGATGACAGTAACAATATGAAAAAAGTTTTATTTTGAGTCATAATATACCACGATAAAATTATTTTCTTCATTTTCGTAAGGTCCCAATACGGACAGAGAGTCCATTTCGGTTCCGACATTTCGAATTCTCAAATTTCCTCAAAGGATTCATAACCAGTGAACAAAAAACAAGAAAAAATTCAAATTTCGTAAGAATCGAACGAATAGAACGCGTTGTATTGTAATTTTAATGGATGCTGCCCAATTTCAAATATCCGCTGAAAAATCGTTACCATCCTTGGAATAACTGCCAAAAATGGAAAAATGTTCATTTGGGGTCATTATGTGCTCAAATTTTTAGGATATTTTAAAAACGTCCTTGGCTACTTTCACAACCCTTGGACTGGACTTTGTTCGTTTGTTTTGGAATATCTCTCGAAATATTGACCGGGAAGAAAAGTTATGTTAACAAAAAATTCAACTTCCAATTATAACATTTTTTGAATCATCTAATTATTAGCCGATTTATGTTCTGCTCGATTTTTTCCAGAGCCCCTTTAACTCGAGAAGGCTGCGTTTTTATATTGCATTTGGATCCGAAAAATACGAAAATATTATTTATTTTCAATTTCGATCATTTTGCGATCTTTTTTCTAAGGGGCACGTGAAAGCGGTCATCCTAATTGACCACAAGCAATATGGGATACGCCCTGAACCTACTCGCCAAGTTTCGTAAATAAAGAAGCACTCTCAAAAATCCGTGGGTTAAAACCTTCATTTACTGGACTATTCGTGATATTTTAAACATCAAATAAGTCATTCGCGATAAACATCAAACTCTTGACGTGCTTCATCTTCCAAATCTAATGATAAATTGTCAGTCGATTATCTGGAGATTTCAGTTAAACTGGACGTTTTATTAGTGAATCCAAAAATAAAAAACAAATATTTTAACTCATTGAAGTGGGTTCATCTATTATGAAGAAATCCATAGGAAATGTTCGGGTGTATTATTGGTTCGTCATTACTTTTGTAATGTTGCTCCATTAAAGAAATAAATTTTGAAAACTTGCCTATTTTAAGAAATTTTCATCATTATTTTCATATAGTTTGGTAGATGTACCAAGTGAAGCTAGACATTGTGGACATAAGAACTGTATTGATTAAAAATTATTCATTCATGATACGATACAGATATTTTGTTGTACATCCAATGAACGTAAATGAGCTACTCCCTTTCATATTATAGTTAAGAGAATCAACCAAGATCCGAAATTGTATCCATGATAGTTACACTTTTTGTGTCTATATAGTACTAGTGACAAATGTTTCCATTCAGAACAATTCTCCTTATTGGACGAGTTTGTTAAACACTTGCCAAAAAGTTTGCAACAGAAACATCAACCATATATCTTCTTGTGGAATGAATGGGCCAATCACTCACAACTTTTTCTCCTTTGGCAATTGTCTGGTGAAAAAATGTAGCAAAACTTCATTCAATTTATTTTATTTATTCCATTTTGTCATTTTACAGTGTTCTTTTTCAGTTGGGAATCTTGCATCTGCTGATGTAATTATTAAATGGGCATTCTACAGGGTCATCAGATAGTATGGTGGGAAGAACATCTACTGGAAGCATCAGAAAAACATTTGTTTCTGAAGAATTCAGATATTTTTCCAAAGAAGGATGCTGCTATACGGAATTATGTGAAAAATCAAAGTTGTCGTATTATTGTTTTATAGGTACCTAGAATTTTTTAAAATGATATCACCTTCGAATCATCATCTTTGACACTACTTAACTGAAAAATGGAGACGAAATGAACTGAACGATTAACTAATCTTGTTCAAAGAACAAATGTGAAATGACCCTTTTTGTTTCTAAAACAAATTAACAGTCTACTTTTACTAGTCGGGTACCATAGGAGTTGTAAGTGTTTGTCCAACGGTTTCATCGTCCTTGATTTGACGGCCCGTGTCTATTGCACTCTTGCATCGGGGAGGATCTGGATATTTCTACCGTGCCTCTACTCGGTACTGCTATTGGAGCATAATCGTGGCAACGCCGCAGGACGCTCAGGCATCTGCCATGTAAACAGTTTTTATATGTGAGGACGCCCAGGAATCTGTAATATGAAACCTTCATATATGTTGTAGACGCCAAGGTGCGGTTTTATGAAAGGACGCTGAGAATATAGTGAAGTGTATATGACTTCACAGAATTTCCTGAAATTTGGTGAGGTTACATCTGTTTATGATACAACGAGTATATGCGCAAAAATTTATAAATCCCTGTTACAAAATTGGACCGGACGCTGAGAGTCGCGTTTTTGTAAGGACGCCCAGAATATAGTGGGATGTATATATATATATATATATATATATATGTATATATATATATGTATATATATATATATATATATATATATATATATATATATATATATATAAGGACTACCAGAATATAGTGGGATGTATATATATATATATATGTATATATATATACATATATATATATACACATATATATATATATATATATATATATATATATATATATATATATATATATATATATATATATATATACATCTCAATATATTCTGGGCGTCCTTACAAAAACGCGACTCTCAGCGTCCGGTCCAATTTTGTAGCAGGGATTTATGAATTTTTGCGCATATACTCGATGTATCATAAACAGATGTTACCTCACCAAATTTCAGCAAATTCTATGAAGTCATATACACTTCACTATATTCTCAGCGTCCTTTCATAAAAACGCACCTTGGCGTCTACAACATATACGAAGCTTTCATATTACAGATTCCTGGACGTCCCCACGTATAAAAACTGTTTACATGGCGGATGCCTGAGCGTCCTGCGGCGTTGTCACGATTATGTTCCAATAGCAGTACCGAGTAGAGGCAAGGTAGAAATATTCAGGTCCTCCCCGATGCACGAGTGCAATAGACACGGACCGTCAAATCAAAGGACGGTGAAACCGTTAGACAAACACTTACAACTCCTATGGTACCCGACTAGTAAAAGTAGACTGTTTATCTTTTGTGACGCACAAAAATGAAACATAAGTTTCATTTGTATCAGAAATAAAAAGGGTCATTTCACATTTGTTCTTTGAACAAGATTAGTTAATCGTTCAGTTCATTTCGTCTCCATTTTTCAGTGATATCATTGTAAAAAATTCTAGGTACCTATAAAACAATAATATAACAACTTTGATTTTTCGCATAATTCCGAATGGTTTCAGAATTTATCTTTCTTCTTACTCCCCATATCTTTGATAAAAAGTGTATATATCATCAACTTGCTGATTTTACATTGAAAAACTATAAGCAGGATTCTGAAATAATCGTATCTGTAACTATTTGTAAGACAACATTACAAACAAAATAGACTTTTCTATTTTAAGGACAGAAAAAAATCGATTATCAGGTACCGGCAAGAAAAGCAGCATCCTTCTTTGAAAAAAATATTTGGATTCTTCAGAAACAAATGTTTTTCTGAGATTACCGATGATGCTTCCAGCAGATGTTCTTCCCACCGTACTATCTGATGACCCTGTAGAATGCCCATTTAATAATTACATCAGCAGATGCAAGATTCCCAACCGAAAAAGAACACTGTAAAATGACAAAATAGAATTACCCAATAAATAAAATAAATTAAATAAAGTTTCGCTAAATTTTTTTACCAGACCATTGCCAAAGGAGAAAATGTTGTAAGTGATTGGCCCATTCATTCTACAAGGAGATATATGGTTGACGTTTCTGTTGCAAACTTTTTGGCAAGTGTTTAACAGACTCGTCCAATAAGGAGAATTGTTCTGAATGGAAACATTTGTCACTAGTACTATATAGACACAAAAAGAGTAACTATCATGCATACAATTTCGGATCTTGGTTGATTTTCTTAACTATTATATGAATGGGAGTAGATCATTTACGTTCACTGGATGTACAACAAAATATCTGTATCGTATCATTGAATGAATAATTTTTAATCAATACAGTTTATATGTCCACAATGTCTAGCTTCACTTGGTACATCTATCAAACTGTATGAAAATAATGATGAACATTTCTTGAAATAGGCAAGTTTTCAAAATTTAATTCTTTAATGGAGCAACATTACAAAATTAATGACAACCAATAATACACCCGAACATTTCTTATGAATTTCATCATAATAGATGAAGCCACTTCAATGAGTTAAAATATTTATTTTTGATTTTTGGATGCACTAATAAAACGTCCAGATTAACTGAAATCTCCAGAAAATCGGCTGACAATTTATCATTAGATTTGGAAGATGAAGCACGTCAAGAGTTTGATGTTTATTGCGAATGACTTATTTGATGAAATTTGATGTTTAAAATATCACGAAAAGTCCATTAAATGAAGGTTTTTACCCACGGATTTTTGAGAGTGCTAATTTATTTACGAAACTTGGCGAAAAGGTTCAGGGCGTATCACATATTGCTTGTGGTCAGTTAGGATGACCGCTTTCACGTGCCCCCTAGGAAAAAAAAGATCAAAAAATGATCGAAATTGAAAATAAATAATATTTTCGTATTTTTCGGATCCAAATGCAATATTTCCGAAAAACGCAGTCTTCTCGAGTTGAAGGGGCTCTGAAAAAATCGAGCAAAACATAAATCGGCTAATAATTAGATGAATCAAAAAATTTTATAATTGGAAGTTGAATTTTTTGTTACCATAAATTTTCTTCCCGGTCAATATTTCGAGAGATATTCCAAAACAAACGAAAAAAGTCCAGTCCAAAGGTTGAGAAAGTAGCCAAGGACGTTTTTAAAATATCCTAAAAATTTGAGCACATATGACCGCCAATGAACATTTTTTTATTCTTGGCAGTTATTCCAGGGATAGTAACGATTTTTCAGCGGATATTTGAAATTGGGCAGCTTCCATTAAAATTACGATAGAACGGGTTCTATTCGTTCGATTCTTACAAAACTTTAATTTTATCTTGTTTCTTGTTCACTGGTTATGAATCCTTCGAGGAAATTTGAAAATTCGAAATGTCGGAACCAAATTGGACTCTGTCCGTATTGGGACCTTACGAAAATGATAAAAATAATTTTATCGTGGTATATTATGACTCAAAATAAAATTTTTTGATATTGTTACTGTCATATCTACGTTTGCTCATTCTACTGTTCGGAATATTGCAATTTAGGTATTGTTATAGGCTTATAAGCTTATTTAATTTTATCAATATTTTTTATATGGGACACTCATATTCGATCAATATTTTGATATTTTCTGGAAATTTCTTTAAAAATTGACTTTAGATCAGATCAGGTCCAAATGTATGTAACCCAAAGGTATTATTATTATTTGAGAATAGTATAGATACCCAAAAAAACCTAAATTTTCGTTGTTTCAATTAAAGAAGTCTCAAAAAAATATTCTTATGAATAGTCATTGTGGGACATCCTGTGTGCTGATATGATGTATAAGTGTGGTTATTATGTTTGAAAGATTCTTCGCGATAGCAATAACCTAACACACCAAAATACTTAGCATACTTTGAGATTATCGATTAAAATTTAATATTATGGTGTTCTCAAATTAAGTATAAGTACCAAATTTTGAGATACACTTCAAGATTAGTGTTTCTCGTAACTCATCATTTCCTTTCTGTCAGAGCTATCAAGATGAAAATCTATATCATCAATGCTTTCCAGTTTTAATTAATTTTTTTTAAATACTTTGACTACATGAGAGGGAAACATATAATGTTCCAAGAAGATCATGTGAGTCAGCAGTGGAATGTAGAGACGGAAGATAGGCTTTCGTTCTTTTCTTGGAAGTTTGGAGGTTATAAGCATAAGGAAAACCTACCTACATAGTTGAGCCCATCGTGCACCCCGTGGTAAGACGTTTACGTAATGATCTTTACGTAATGATCTTGCCACAAGTCAGAGCACTCTTTGTACAGTTGACTCAGAAGTACGTGATCCCCACGCATTTTGATACAACGACCATTGGCTCCTGTCAGACAGGGACGCCAGATGACCCCCGCCTGGTCAGGCAGTAAGCCATTTCAGTTCCTTCAACTCGACTGTATCCAGGGACCCAGATGAGTTGACTTTATTTTTCTTGGCTGGTTCTGCCAGTGAATCCCTGCATTATTTGTCAAGTCTTGATGTGACTCTAGGTGACTTGAGAGCGCCCAGGGCAGACCGGCTGTCTGTGCAAATATATATGCTCCTATTTACATAGTTTCTTCGCAGATTTTCCATGGCGCAAGTCAATATAGCGTAGACCTTCGTCTGAACCCACTAGGTGAAGAGTTTCACAGCTTAGCTGTCCGGTGAAGGAATGAAGTCTGGTAGAAAGCAGTTTGGCAGGTCTTGAGCTTGACAGTGAAGGGGTGACTATTTTGAGCTCATCTCGTCCACGTTGAAGCAGACGAAATTTCTGATGAACTCCGACCGAATATCTATAGAAAAGGGTATGAGCTGACACCAGACAATAGTCTGGATCCTCATTCTCAATTAAGATGGCGGCAACTGACGGTGTCGGCGATCTCGATGGTGAGGAGAAAGTGGAAAAAAAGGTGAAAAAAGAGAAATTCTGATGAAATATTGTAGCAAGCTATGTGCAGTACATGTCTGTATAATTTGTTATGGTATTTTACACAAAAGTTATACAAAAAGTAACCCAAAAATCCTATTTCTGAATGGTCAGAGAATGGTAAGTTGCTGTGAGACCAGTGAGGTTATAAGGAAACAAGTGGAATCACAGGAGAAAAACAACCTACTAGAAGCTGAAAATAGGTACTCCTTATAAATAATGATTTACTCCTTCAAAAAATGAATAACTATGAAGAACAGACAATCTACCCACAAAAGCCGAACAAAATACGATCAAATCCCAGAAATGTTAACAACCAACACAAATTGGTCCCACATCTGCACAAATTGATACTCCAATTCGGTCTCCAGATTCCGGAAAAGATTATGAAGTTAACAATCTGCCAAATGGGCTAATATCGTGCGCATCTGGAATTTCGGAAAAGGTTGGCCCAGGAGAAACAAAGACGGATACTGACAATCAGATCAAGAATGATGGGTTTCAACAGGTAAAATGGTGTAAACCAAGAAAAAACAACAAAGACATATGGATTTTCAGGTGTTCGAAAAAATTATTGATATACCTACACAAGGTGGAGTGAGAAGCTACTGAAGACGAAATTAAAAGCTACATTATGAGCAAAGCTAGATTGCAAAAAGATGAAATATGGGTGGAAAAGATCCCCATAATTGGCAATGGACTCAGAAAATATGTTGTTACTGCTCCTCTGCAGAAGAAAGAAGAAATGTACGACTCTTGTTTTTGTCCAAGTTGGCATTGAAAGATTTGACTTTCAGAACCACAAGCAATTTCTTGTGCAAATTAGACAGGATAATGGGGGGAATTTTTGACATACAAACAAGCAGTGGATCCGAAAAATTGTGAAATTAGTATTATACATCAAAACGTGCAGTCAATAGGTAACTGTGTAGACGAGTTGGAAGAGTTGATGTCAGATAACGCATACTCCCAAATTCTATGTATCACAGAACACTGGAAAACGGAGGAACAACTAAAAACATTTAGCCTGGAGGATTTCTTCTTGGAGGCAAGTTTCTGTAGACAAAATGACAATGAGCATGGTGGGACAGCAATATACCTAAGAAGAGGGTCTTAGCTCGTGGAATGAGACGAGTTAAAAAATCCTCAATAGAGAATTGAATTGACTGTGTAGCGAGTGAAGTTATTATTGAAAGAAGAAAAGTGCCTATAGTTTCTATTGACAGGCCTTCAGATGCAAACGTTGACATATTTTTGTCTACATTTGAAGAAATTTTTAATGTGGTATATAATGAGAGAGGAGATGTTGTAATTGCTGGTGACTTCAACATCAATGTTTAAGAGTTAACAATAGATAAATTCAGATTCTGTAATATGATGAACTCAGTCAACATCGTCCACAAAATTAATAAGTACACCAGAGTTACACCATCATCTCAATCATGTGTACATAATATGTTCACTAATACTAAAGACACACATGCTCCCATACTTATAGCATGTTTCAATGTAAATAATAGGGAAAAATTCGAGAGCATAATGAAAAATCAAGATTGGTCTCATATAAATGACATAGCTAGTGACAAAATAAATGAGCCGTGGGAAATGTACATAATTCCATAAAAGTACAGGCAATTGCACATTACATTGCTGACAGCTTCTTGAGCTATATAACTGATTACATTGATGAGTTAATAATTGATCAAAATCACCCACATATAAGCAACACAACCAAATATATGAAATCTATGTCTGTTAATTTAGTTAGTAGAAGTGATTTCCTGAATATAGTTAAGAATCTGGAAAATAGAATGAGCAGTGGTGTAGATGGGATCCCGAACAAATTGATGAAAATTGTTGATGTTCAATCGCAGAACCTTTAATCTATCTACATCATGAATAACTCCTTAAAAATTGGTATATTTCAGTTGAAAACGGCATGTATAATTCCTGTATTCAACAATAATGGTAATCCAAAAGTAACAGATAAGTATAGACCAATAAGCTTATTGTGAGCTTTTTCAAAAATCTTTGAAATTGCAATGTGTAATAGATTGATTCTTACAGCATGTTACTTGTTAAGTGACTCTCAACATGGTTACTTGGAAGGAAAATCTACCCATACTGCAATTTTCCAGTTCATACAGCATATAATAGACTCATTAAAGGATGATACATTAGCATTAGACTCATTCTTAGATGTTTCTAAGGAATGCGATTGCTTGAATCATGAGATATTGTTAAATAGGCTGGAGTATTGCGGAATAAGAAGACCAGCTCTAAGATGGTTTAGATCATACTCAGAAGATAGGAAACAGATGGTGAAGATCACGAAAGATGAAGTTGAGGGAAAATCTTCCGGAAAAATATCGAACATCAATACTCCACAAGGTAGCATAACGGAACCATCGCTTTTTAGAGTTTACGTGAATGATTTGAATAATTTCATGAAGCTTAATGAGGCTTGTAAGTTGATTAATTATGCTGACGACACAAATATGCTAGTAAAGGCTCCTGATATGATCACTATGATTGCCAAAGCAGATTTAGACTTTGAAAGAGCCAAATCTTGGTTCATACAAAATAAACTGGTTCTTAATGAAAATAAAACAAATCTCGTACTGTTCAAAACAATCTATGCCCGCACTTACTTGCCTTTTGATGTTTGTTTAGTTAAAAAGAAATTTATAGTAAGTTCTCCAAGTTCTTGGGGTCTATATAGATAATGTTTTATGCTGAGCTATCCATGTTTAGAAACTCTGTCAAACTGAGTCACATATGTTACTCACTCAGGGTAATTAAAAAATAGGCAAGCTTTCAAACACTGAAAATAGTGCATTACGCAAATGTTGAAAAAAGAATAAGGTATAGTTTGATATATTTTGGCAGTAGTAGACATATTGAAAATGTGTTCTTAATTCATAAACGAGCATTGAGAATAATGTTGAAGTTGAAGTACAAAGAGTGATGTAGGGGTTATTTGAAGAAAAATAGGATACAGAGAGTACCAGCTTTACACATTCAAGAATATCTGTTATTTCTGTTCAGAAATAGGCATTCACTCACTCAATTTGAAACAAGAGGCCTATACCCAACTAGACATGTAAATCTGTAAATAGACTGAGTGTAACTGAAAAAGGGGCACTGTACTCTTCTATCAAATGTTTCAACAAGTTGTCAGAACACATCAAAGTTATCAATAATCTTACTGCATTTGAAAAAGAAATCTATAATATGTAAATAAACTTGGAACCCTATACAATGGGAGAATTTTATAATATGTAGGTATTTTTGAGATCAACTTTATCTTCTTCAATGGCTGCTCTACATGCAATGTATTGTAATTATTTCTCAAAATGAAGATTATTATTAATATTATTATAATTATTATTATGCAATGAATGAAAACCTTGTAAATTGGGTAAACTACTACCACAGTAGTTAGAGGATACATTAATAAAGCTTTATGGGCTCACCATCCACTTCAAAGACACAGCGGTTTTGAGTTATTAGAAACAACATGCCTTGTGCTAAAGTGACATTGGTATGTCAAGACCTTACAACTAATACAAAAAATAAAAGTAATTTGAAACCAATTTGAATTTGTTCAAATACGTATATCGGCAGTCATGCTCTCATCTACATCGGCTGTCCTCATTAATAATTCATATAAGATAATTTTCAGAAGATCTATTGTATCGTCACTTGTTGAACTGAATTCAAACTAGAATATTGAAAATAAAAAGCTATTACGCTATTAGCTCGATGAATTTCCAACCCTGATTTACAACAACGTTAACAAAATAGTTTGAATAACTTCATTTTGTTTTATACAAAATAATCTTCATTGTGGAATAGTTAGCTACCTTCTACTCAACAAATAAAATTTATTATTCTGGAATAATATCACACGTCCAAACGCAACGAACGAAAATTGAAGTTTAGCTTCAATAGACAAATCTGCATAAATTAATCGATGAACAAATTGTATAACACTCCGTAATTCCAACAAATTGGTATGACATTTGAAATAAAACATCGGGACACTCGCAGCAGCTATTGTACAGTTATTCCTCGCGAAACGTTAAGTTAACACGTACAATGTTGCCAATTACGAACGCCGAGGAATCCGTGAAGTAAAAGCTGAAATATGCAAGAAGGACGCCGAGGGATTGATGAAATAAATCGCGCGCTGCGCCTCTCACTGCAAACTGATTGAACTATTATATACAGCGTAACATACAAATAATTCATCTCACTATAATCTGGGCGTCCAAGTCTATTTTCGGCAAACACTTCTATAACACTATACGAGTCCTCTGGGAAAATTTCATTGGGGATACCACTCGGCGTCCACATACGGACGCCCAGTTGGACATGGACGCCGAGAGAATAGTAAATCGACAATGTACGGACGCCAAGAATATAGCGGGATGTATATATATATATATATATATATATATATATATAAACATTATGTTTGACTTTTCGACAATATTTATTGTCTTTATCGAAATGTTCGGAGTATATCCCGGGTTGCCGGGATATACTCCGCATTGTCGTAGATTGGTTTCGATAGAAACCGTCGATATGACGACGTTTCGGCACAATCTCATGTGCCATCTTCTGGTCTTCTCTTCAGGACTGCTGCTCTGCTTCGAGTTAACTTGAAACTGATCTCCGTTTATCCTGTTGGTCTTTTATGTATCCTTGTTACATCTGGATGATTTTGCCGGGTCGATGCGTCTGATTGAGTTTGATGGTCTGTTGCATTCGAGCGATTTTGTCGGTTCGTTGAGTTCGAGCGAGTTTGCCGGTCCGTTGAATTTGTCTGGTTGACTGTTCTCCTGGGTGGTTGAAGGGCTGGTTTCCAAGCAGTTGGTAATCTCTGTGTATCATCTCTTGTATTGAGATCCGAAGGTCGCTCCTCGATTTCGATAGTTTCTCTGATGATGCGTTTTCTTTTGTGCTCCAGGCGGGCTAGGACTCGGGTGTTGTCAAAATCGATTTCATGTGAAGTTTTTCTCACATGTTCGGCAAGTGATGATGTTGTTTCTTGCTTTGCGACTGCATTGCGGTGTTCTTCACGTCGAATGTTGATTCTTCTGTTAGTATGTCCTATGTAGCTTCCTCCGCAATCTTTGCATGGTGTTTCGTAGACCCCTTGTGTTTCAAGATTTATTCTGGATTTAGCGTTAGGCAATACTTGACCAATCTTTTTGTCGTGTTGAAACTTGTCTCAATGTTGTGTTTTTTGAGAATTCTGCTGATCTTCTCTGTAGTACCTTTGACGGTCGAAGTGCCCGAAACTGTACGGCCTTCCCAAGATCCTTAAAGAAGGAGCTCCACTTAGGCCTATCGTCAGTTCGATAGGTTCACCTCTACAGGAGCTCGCAAAATTCCTAGCAAAGAAGCTACAACCCTATGCCGAAGAAGCCGAATCTTACGTGAAGAACGCAAGCCACTTCATCGAACGCATGAAGAACATAAAGCTGGAACCTGGCCACATGCTCGTGAGCTTCGACATCGTGTCACTCTTCACTAACATCCACATCGATGAGGCCGTCGAAATTATCCAGAAGAAATACCAGATACGAAAGGACATCATCGAACTCACCAAACACTGCCTCAAAAATACGTACTTCATCTACAAGGACCAAAGATACAAACAAATTGAAGGGTCACCGATGGTATCACCCTCATCCCCAGTATTAGCCAACCTGTTTATGACAGACTTTGAAGAACGAGCCATCCAAACAGCCAGACAAAAACCAAAACTATGGCTACGATACGTAGACGATACGTCTGTCATCTGGACTCACGGAGAAGCCGCACTGACAAAATTTCTGAGCCACATAAACAGGATTCACGAAAAAATCGAGTTCACAATGGAGATCGAGAAGGACAACCAACTACCCTTCCTAGATGTTCTTGTGAGCAAGACAAACGGCAGAATAGGACACACCATATATAGGAAACCAACACACTTGAATCGTTACTTTAACGCCCAGTCACATCACCATCCAGCACAACTTCAATCCGTTATAAAAACACTCATAACCAGATCAGACCGACTTACCGACAATGATCACAAACAACAAGAAATGCAGACAATACAAACCACGCTACAACAAAACGGGTTCTCAAGAGACAATATCCGACGAGCACTGAGGCCCCGACGCCAGACAGATCGAACCACAGAAGAAGAAAAAAGAGAACCTGTCGCCAAAGCTCATCTCCCTTACGTCAAAGGTACTACAGAGAAGATCAGCAGAATTCTCAAAAAACACAAGTTTCAACACGACAAGAAAGATTGGTCAAGTATTGTCTAACGCTGAATCCAAAATAAATTTGGAAACACAAGGGGTCTACGAAATACCATGCAAAGATTGCGGAGGAAGCTACATAGGACAAACTAACAGAAGAATCAACATTCGACGTGAAGAACACCGCAATGCAGTCGCAAAGCAAGAAACAATATCATCACTTTCCGAACATGTGAGAAAAACTTCAAATGAAATCGATTTTGACAACACCCGAATCCTAGCCAGCCTGGAGCACAAAAGAAAACGCATCATAAGAGAAACTATCGAAATCGAGAAGCGACCTTCAAATCTCAATACAAGAGATGATACACAGAGATTACCAACTGCTTGGAAACCAGCCCTTCAACCACCCAGGAGAACAGTCAACCAGACTAATTCAACGGACCGGCAAACTCGCTCGAACGCAACGAACCGACAAAATCGCTCGAATGCAACAGACCATCAAACTCAATCATACGCATCAAACCGGCAAAATCATCCAGATGTAACAAAGATACATAAAAGACCAACAGGATCAACGGAGATGAGTTTCAAGTTAACTCGAAGCAGAGCAGCAGCCCTGAAGAGAAGACCTGAAGATGGCACATGAGATTGTGCCGAAACGTCGTCATATCAACGGTGTCTATTGAAACCAATCTACGACAACGCGGAGTATATCCCGGCAACCCAATACAGCATATATATATATATATATATATATATATATATATATATATATATATATATATATATATATACATACATATATATATATATATATATATATCTATATATATACATATATAAAAAAAAAAAAAAAAAAAAAAAAAAAAAAAAAAAAAAAAAAAAAAAAAAAAAAAAAAAAAAAAAAAAAAAAAAAAAAAAGACAATAAACATTGTCGAAACGTCAAAAAGAATTTTTATTTCATTTTATTTTCAGTATATATACGAACCAATATACCAAGAAAGCATACAAATATATATATATATATATATATATATATATATATATATATATATATATATACTAGTTAAAAACATACAGACAGACCGTCGTTAAAATTATAATGATAAACACATTTTATTTTTGCGGTCTTTTTTCAATCAATTTCATGGAAACGTATAAGCAAGGAGTTCTTTTATGGAGATCAAGTCCGTTTCCCAACCACCCAAGAGGTAGAACTTATGGCAAGTTGCTTTTTTGATAATGTGGAAAGCGTCCCCAGGAGGCCTACAAACCACTGGCAATCGATAACAAAATAATTATATAAACATGTTCCTTCTAATAATCTCTAAGGCTATTGTTTCCTCGCCAGTTTACCGATAAGTATGGCTGAACGATCACTAACCCCAAAAATAATCAGGGTGCATCATTAGTTTGCCACATTCTGAATGAATACATAACCATTTCATTATCGAAAAATTCATCATTCTTTATCACAACAGTTACATAATTATTATTCTTATAACTAAATGTTACATGTGCTTATACTCGAACATTAATCGAGAGATATGAAATATATTATATTCTAATAAATAAACGTAAAAGTGTATATCGATAATGATATTGCAACTACATCTAAATGTAAATGAAACATCAATCAATCACTAATCATGTAAGCTGCTTACAATAATTAGTATTCCAATAACTAAATGTTAAATGTGCTTATATTCAAACTAATCGGGAAAAATGAATCCCTATGATATAATATCAGATTCTAATAAATGAAGTGAAATGAATATATTGTAACTGTTTGTAAATGAATTTAACCGAGAATCACTAGCTCGTGGTGTATGAATTTCGTTGTCTGCGACGTTTTGTTCGACTCGTCCAACTCGCCTGACTCATACGACTCCTGCGACTCGTGTAACCATCCCACTCGGTAAGTAGGCGAACATTCACTCTTTTGCGAATGTTCTCCATCGTCCCACCGAACACCGCATTATTCATCAATTTGAATAGATTCTTCTCGAACATATTCTTCGCAGCTTTTCGAAGGTTAGTATTCAGGACAATATACGATTTCAACCATGCAGCTTGCTTAAATTTCAAGGCACGTAGAATCTTAGTTAGGATCAAATCGTTTGCTAGCGCTTGCTTGAGACTGCGGTAATGAATGATGTACTTCTCCTTGGGGTGAAGCGTGGCCATGGTGCATTTGATGAAGCGGGGATTTTTCCCCTTTTGAGAATTGATATGTGGGGAGCAGAAGGGTAAATCTTGATGTTGGTCGTGAAGATGTTCAGGGTACTCCAAATCAACTTCTAGAATATATCCCACATCAGAATCATCTGGAACTGTAGTAACGTCAATATTTGTATCACACCATTCAAGTCCGCCATATGGAAGAGCTGGACTCATAGCCCAACCATACTGGTTATTGACATCATAATACATCAAATGAGAATCAGTTTTCGACGGATTATAATTTGGCATATATTTATTGTTGTCGTGGGCTCGTCGCTTAGCATTATGTCAGTCTTCATGTACAAATCAACATATTGCACCAAGCTTTGACATCCAAATTTTTCCCATATATGCAGAGCTCGCTGGTAAAGTGTTCGGGGACATGGTTCATCCTCCAACTTTTTGTAGAAAGCATCAATAGGAGGTAAAAAAGATTCTGAGAATCTATCAAATGAGTCGACATAATCATATGGCATAACAGCTTTTTTTGTTAAAATCCTGACTTGTTCATCACCATGTTCTCCAAACTCACATTTCAAATTTGGGAAATCATTCAAGTATGATGCCAGCTCATCGAGGGGGGAATTCATAAATCTGGACGAGTAGATGAATCTCAATTGAATGGATGTATCATTCACATGTTTGGAAAAACTTATGTATTTTTCCTTGAATATCGGGAGTAGATCGATTTTACTTACCATCCATTCGCGAGGCTACATCTTCTATAAAGTTTGCATCGTAATTACTGAGATTATGGAAAACTATAGGAATAGTGTCCTTATAGTTGACGTTACACCATACATGTGCTGCCCCCCAGTAATTTCTTAGCGGTAGAAGGTGATTGTGATCTCTCACTTTTTTGTTCACTTCAGAGGAGGGCTGCTCACAAATATGACAATATATTGTTCTTCTGAAAGCAACGTCTTCATCCTGTGACATATCGATGTCATATGTGCACCAGAAAACTGTTCTCAAATCTTCAGCAAGTTGTTTCATCTCATCCGCGAACCAGCTCATGCAATCCGCACCGCGATGAGTCCGATAGAAGGATAGGGAATCTTCATATGGACATTTCATGTAATATCCGATAGCTGCAGGGATATGTTGTTGAGGCTTTTTCGGATCCGAAGTGGGGCTAAGAACGCTTTCCAGATCTGCATATACCACAAATGGGGCTTTCACTTCATTCTTGAAATTCTTGAATTTCAGGATATTCTTCCCAACTTCAGGCATCTTAACCTTACAGTTATTCAGCTTCTCGCAGTCTTCAATATGTTTATCTAACCTCTCCTTAGAGTGGAAGTAATGGAGGCATCGTTGGCAAAAGAATTTTTTGTGACCCTTTTTAGTCAGCTGCGAAGAAACCAGGCGTGATAGATCTTTGATCCATACGTAATGGAAACGGATTGGTGTCGCATCATCGCTATCTTCTCCTTACTTCCCAAAGTAACGATCTTGAATAAGCAGAAGGTTAACGTGTCTACCCCTCTTCTCCTCCGTGAGGTAGGTAGGTAATGCAAATAATGACTCACAAATTTTCTTTAAGATGTAAACGTTGATGAAGACTTCATTCTGCTTCTCAAAGTTGGGGATCTGGCGCATTGTCATTGGAGATGGAATCCCTTTAAATTTTAAGACTTCCGTGTAGTGAGGGTACGAACTAGCTCTATCTGAATTAGCATAGATCGGATATAGTGCTGAAGACACTGCCCATGCGGAGCATGCATCATCATTATTTTTCACATTAATACAGGCCTTTTTACGTCTAATCTGGACTGGTAAATCAATATATGAAGATCCTAGTTGAGGTGTGAACTTGTTAATATTTACCTCCAGATTGATAATCTCCGTCAACGCCCACCCGCTATCTCTCTCTTGGAACTCTTCAAATTGGGTCAATATTGGCTTCACAATCTTATCATCAAACCAACTATCCAAGTCGGTGTCCTGATAGATTGGCGAATTAGATGTGTTGAAGTATTTGAATTCTGTCATTATTTGCTCTGCTTTGGTTATTTGAAATTCCTCGCAGAAAACTGCATTAACCTCAACTGCCTCATCTTTTTTCGACGCATTCTGAATTCTCCTCTTGAAAAGAGCTTTACAGTCTAACAAAAATGCTTTGGGATCCTTATGCTTCAAGTTTGATAGGATTCCAGTACGGATTCGGCTGTTGAACGCAGACATGGAATCAGCCCAATGAACCCGATCCCTCGGACTTATACCAGACTTCTCGGACTTATACCAGAACTTATCTTCTGCACCGATTTTATCTGGATACAAAGCGTCTCCACAGCCCTCAATGCTGATAGCAGCTGCTGTTTCTCCTCAATATTTTTAGCCGTTTTGAGGGCATTATTTATCCTCCTTATTCTTAAGGAGCATTCCCGCAATCCCTCGGCAGCCGCTGTTCCATCATAGTGGGTTGTTAGAAGTTCGAGTAGAGCCGCGATTTGCTTCATCAAATCAGTGAAAATAGACATCGTGAGCTGCGATAGAATTGAAAATTAGTAAATGTTATCGCTTGAAAATGGATGGAGATCTTCTCTTACTGCTTACTTCAGCCCGTGAATTATTGGATAGTTGTTATATTGAGGGGTTAATAAAACTCGAACGTTATATACCTGTGGAAATTATATGGAATCTTGTTTTCTATTGAGATCGCTGGTAACTATATGGAAACAGCAGGATGATATTAATGTATCTATTTTTTTTGCTCTCGAAATCACTCCTCTATAAAAACTCTCGAACGATATGTACCGGTAGAATATAAGGGTATTAGACAGTTGTATGTTGCTGTATAATTATCCGTATGCATCAGGATGATATAAATGTATCTAATTTTTTTTGCTCTTGAAATCACTCCTTCATAAAAACCATCGAACGATATCTACCGGTGGAATATAAGGTTGTATGTTGCAGTATAATTACCAGTATGCAGCAGGATGATATCAATGTATCGAATTTTTCTTTGCTCTTGGAATCACTCCTTCATAAAAACTTTCGAACGATATGTAACGGTGGAATATAAGGTTGTATGTTGCTGTATAATTACCCGTATGACTTAAACTGAGATTATGAGTATATTACACGTTGGTATATTATTTCATCAAAGACCAAATATTGAACTTTGTCTTGAAATCATTACATTGAATATGTTCACGTTATTAGCCACATAACAGGAATTTTTCAACAATATATCTCTCACTGCTCATGTTATCAGCTTCCGTTTAATTGATTCCAGCGGTTTTAATTTCTCTCGTTATCAATTTCCTGTTCAGAATCGTTATCAGCCACAATATGAGAATTTTTGAACTTTGTTCACGTTATCAGTTTCCGTTCTAACGAATTCTTGCGGTTTTAATTCCTTTCGTTATCAATTTCCTGTCAACTACAATATGAGAATCTTCGAACTTTGTTCGCGTTATCAGTTTCCGTTCTAATAAGTTATGAATTCTAACTGTTTCTAATTCCTTCCGTTATGAATTTCCTATCAGAATCGTTATCAGCAACAATATGAGAATTTCTGAACTTCGTTCTCATTATCGGTTTCAATTACTCTCCATCAATTTTTTTATTAGACACAGTACGAGATTTTTTTTTCCAACTTCGCTTGCCTCATCAGTTTCCGTTATAATTAATTACCGGTCTTATTTTCTCTTTTACTATCTTGAGTTGAAACAGTTATCAGCAACAAAATTTAACGGTTTCCTCATTATTACATATTTTCTCTGCTTAATCAATACATGTTTTCGTTTGACTATTTATTAATGTACTTCTCGACCTGACTTGAATTTATGAGCAATCTTTTTGAATCACTATTTCTGACTTGAATTTATAAGCAATCCAATGATTTTCATTATTTTACTTATCTACCATTATTCCATAATTAGCTAATTCAATTCATCGGACTATGGAATGAAGAATGATTCTAGTAAACTATTTTTTTTTTATTTGTGATGTACAATTATTATTCATAATTAAATGAACACACATTCAGGATATTTTGAGGGTATCTAAACATTACACTGCCATGTTTATCTCCATGATTGATACACCTACATTTTGTGAGCAATTTTTCTGAATCACTATTTGAGCAGAATGATGAAAGTTGATTCATCTTCTTAGTGTGCATTACCAATTTTGCTGCATATCCTCTTTTACGGTACTCCTTCAGGGTATAAATGAAATTCATTGTCTTCGGATTGGAATGTTTACCTAGAGGATCATAATCCATACTTGACATCAGCACGAAACAGGCTGGTTTATCATCTATGTATAATACATAACATCTCTTCAAGATGAAACTGCCAAATTTTTCTAATAGCTTTCTCTTCATATGAAAATGTTATCTTCTCCATGAGACTCTCAAAACGGAATGTTTATAAGGAAATTAAATCACGTACTTCTGTGTGTAAAACACTATTGAGTATATTACACAATGGTATATTACTCCATCAACGACCGAATATAGAACTTTTTTAAAATTTGTTTATATCGACCCATAGGCAAAATTTTCACATATGTAAACTGTGTGGTCACTTATTCTTCACCTACAGATATTTGTGATATAAAACAGCTGCACACCGGCTCATATCATCCACCCTTTTCTTTCAATTCTGATAAAGCTATATTTATACGCTTCCCCCCCCATTTTGCGTCATACAGGTTTTTTTTCTGAGAGAAAAAGTGGAAATTCATATTCTACTTATCAGTCTCTTTCATTTGACACCCATGAAGCTACAGTTGCAACAAAATTTACAGTTTTTTCCTGTTTATATTCGCGAAAATTAATTTTTCTCAATGTGAATCATAAAATTCATACTCTATTTGTTGAGACCTTTCATTTGACCCCATAACGCTATACTTTGAAAAATAAAAATTTCAAACCTTTATCGCGGAAGATCGGTGTGGCTGATCGCTATATGAACAAAATATTATTGTCCAGAACGTTATCAAGATTTTGAATATGCAATAAAATCGCCACTTCCGGTTTCACTTTTGGTGTGACAATGTGACGTCTATATAACCTACTTCCGCCAGATGCACATGAATGTCGGATATTTCGAAATTAATCAATTCAATATATGTGTAAAGCAACATTTTTGAATGCAGTCATCAGGCGGTTCTTTCATAGCCATCAGGCGACAGTTCCCCTTGATGCTGCTAAAGCAAATGAAAAACACTGTATATACCTAACCTCTGATGGTAACAACCCATTTTGTAAGTGGGGATTACAGATACCGAAGTTGATACTATCTCTCCCCAAAAGGAGATACCAATCGTGTTTCCATTTGGGAAAAGTCGAACACCCTTTAGACCTCAGGATGGGGGATGAAGCAAAAAGAGTGGGGTGTGAAACAACATTTTTCGGATGCAAAGTCACAAGGCGGTTCTTTCATGGCCGTCAGGCAACAATTCCCCCTTAATGCTACTAAAAGCATAATGGAAAACACTGTATATACCTAACCTCCGGTGGTAACAACCCATTTTGTAGGTGGGAATTACAGATATCGAAGTTGATACTATCTCTCTCCAAAAGGAGATACCTGTCGTGTTCCCATTTGGGAAAAGTCGACCACCTTTTAGACCTTAGGATGGAGGATGAAGCAAAAAAAATGAGATAGAAAATAGGTTAACTTACATTATTATTACACTAAAGCACTGGCACTTGGTTGAAAGTTTTCCACGGAATATATTTAACGCACTAAACACAGAGCACTGGTTGGAGTGATCCGAAGTACGACTTACTCGTTCCAAATCAAGCTGTTGAATAATCAGAATATGTTTAAGCACTAACAAAACACGTCTAGTTCGCTCTAGATTAATGAATTTGTTGTAACCACATGCAGGATATTTTTCTCTCCAAAAGAGCATAATGATTAAGTTTCGTTAGATCCATCATAAATCTGGAACAATATGGATAAAAATTGAAGATTGTTAAAATTTGTAATACACTCACAAAATTGAAACAATAGCTATTTTATGAATGTGAATTGAATCATTTTGTAACTGTTTCAATGCTAATAAGAGGTTTATTCTGAATAAGAGACAAAAGAAGTATGTTTTTATGGCAGTGAATTAAATAATTGAATTAAACTTACATTTTCCGTTAAATAGAAGACAGCACACACAGGATATATGGAGACGATGTGTTTTGTTTGAGTTGTAACAGATGACTGAGGAAAAGAGAATTGAATTCGTAGTCAACATAACTCTCAATTTTAATTCGCTCACTAACAGGTCTAGACTTGTATATCAGTCATTGTTATTTGTTTACCTAATGAATGACTTCATTGTATTCAATTACACGTGCTGTTGTTCTCATAATCAGTATAAACTGAATGTGATGACGCAGGTGCATGCAAAATGAACTAGACTTGTATATCACTCATTGTTATGTGTTTACTTGATGAATGACTTCATTGTATTCAATTATTCTCGTATAAACTGAATGTGATGACGCAGGTGCATGCAAAATAAATTGCTTCCACGTGTTCTCATATACTCAATGAGGTTTCTGGTGTAATAACTTCATATACGTAAGTAATCATTTAACGTTAAGGAAATTTGTAGGTTATTTTAAAAGTCCATTATTTTGAAATAAGGGTGTGGTTCGATAATAGCTGACAGTATAGCTACAACATTAGTTAAATTTTTGAAATTCCTCACGCAAACATCAGCAAAACACCTCACAGATATCGTCCTTCGACGTTAGTTGTTCCGACATTGACATTTAGCTATGATAGTTCATCGGTTTATCAATAGATGAAGATATAGCTATCGAATTAGTAATATTTTGAATTGAGGTCTCATAGATGTCGTCCTTTGACATTAACAGTTCTAACATTGACATCAAGCTATGATAGTTCATAGGTTCATTAAAAGATCGTTTCTTTTTTTGAATTCAGATGGAACTTCTCGTGCAAAAACATTAACAAAATACCTCATAAATATCGTCCTTTGACGTTAACTATTCTGACATTGACATTCAGCTATGATAGTTCATCGGTTTATTATTAGATGGCGATATAGGCTACAACATCAGTAATATTTTGAATTTGGATCTCATAGATGTCATCCTTTGACATTAACAGTTCTAACATTGACATCAAGCTATGATAGTTCATCGGTTCATCAATAGATCGTTGTTTTGAATCGAGATGGAACTTCTCGCGCGAAAACATTAACAAAATACCTCATAGATGTCGTCCTCTGACGTTAACTGTTCTGACATTGACATTCATCTATGATAGTTCATCGATTCATCAATAGATGGTGATATAGCTACAACATCAGTAATATTTTGAATTGGAGTCTCATAGATATCGTCCTTTGACGTTAACTATTCTGACATTGACATCCAGCTATGATAGTTCATCGCCCAAAAACATTAACAAGATACCTCATAGATGCCGTCCTTTGACGTTGACAGGTATGCATGACGTTTGATTGGTTCATTCATAGATGTAGTCATTTGAAGTTAACTGTTCTGACATTGACATTCAATTATGATTGTTCATCGGTTCATTAAAAGATGGCGGCGATGTAGCTACAACATCAGTCATATTTTGAATTGTGACCTCATAGATGTCAGCCTTTGACTTCTGACATTGACATTCGGTTCCAACGTCGACCATGACAGTTCATACACCTGTCATGACACATCCAACGTCAGTCATGAGAACTTCCGCCATGATAGTTCAGAATTCATGTGATGGCGCCATGACAGTCGCCTTGATATGTGACGTACACACACCACATATTCACTAGCTCTACATTCTATAACCTTGATCTAGACATCTGTGATTATCGTAAGTCACGTTTGAATTTCTCGGGTTGGTGACGTCACATCCAACTAACCTCACATTCTATGACACAGACATCTATTAATTCAATTTCTGTGATCATCGTAAGCTCTATGGTTACGTTTTGAATTTCGCGGGTCGATGAGAAAAAACAAGTACATTTTTATGGTAGTGAATTAAATAATTGAATTAAACTTACATTTTCCGTTCAATAGAGGACAGCTCACACAGGATATATGAAAACGATGTATTTTGTTTGAGCTGTAACAGATGATTGAGGAAACAAGAATTAAATTCGTGATCAACATAACTCTCAATTCTGATTCGCTTACTAACAAGTCTAGACTTGTATATCACTCATTGTTATTTGTTTACCTTATGGATGAGTCCATTGTATTCAATCATACGTGCTTTTGTTCTAGTATAAACTGAATGTGATGACGCGAGTGCATGCAAAATGAATTGCTTCCACGTGTTCTCATATACTTAATGTGGTTTCTGATGTGATAACTTCATATACGTAAGTAGTCATCCAAACGTTAAAGAAATTTGTAGCTTATTTTGAAAGTTCATTATTTTGAAACTGGGGTGTGGTTCATCAATAGATGACAGTATAGCTACATACATTCAACATTAAGTTATAAGAATAATAACCATGTAACTTTTGTGATGAAGAATGATACATTTTTCGATAATGGAATGATTATGTATTCATTCAGAATCTGCCAAACTAATGATACACCCTGAATAATTTTGGGGTTGGTGATCGTGCAGCCATACTTATCGGTAAACTGGCGAGGGAACAATAATCTTAGCGATTATTAGAAGGAACATGTTTATATAATTATTTTGTTATCGATTGCTAATGGTTTATAGGCCTCCTGGGGACGCTTTCCACTTTATCAAAAAAAAGCGACGTGCCATGAGTTCTACCTCTTGGGTGGTTGTGAAACGGACTTGATCTCCATAAAAACTCCTTGCTTATACGTTTCCACTGAAATTGATTGAAAAAAAGAGCGCAAAAATAAAATGTAATCATCATTATAGTTTTTTTCTTGGGAGGGTCCAAATGTTTTTTGGGGAGGTCCAAAGGTTCTTTGAGAGGATCCAATCGTTATTGGGAGGGTCTTTGAAAACAGGGTTACACTATTGGTATGTTATCCCTCATCCGACCATCATACATAGTTCGTAAACGATGAATGACGTCACCATCTGTTGAAGCACGTGCTAAACAAGTCTCCGAATGTTGATATAGATCGCTTATTAAGATATTGTGTCTCTACTCAATGCTCCTGCTTCTACGAAGCATGTGTTTGAATGTCATACAGATCGTCGCTTATGAAGATATTCATATGAGTAGATGAACACCACGAGTTCGGGAACAGGATATCCGGTCTCCACTTCCGGTCTAGCTGTCGATGTGCATCCGGTGCATGAGCTCGTCCTTATCAGTTTGGAAGGATGTAGGTGATAAGGATTTTATTTTATTTGTAAAGAGTATACAGGGTGTGTTTAAAAAGTGTGTCACATGTACAGAGTCACGTGACTAACACATGACAGCATGGCGGCCCTAAGGTCCAACTGTCATGGCGACCATAAGGACCAGCTGTCATGGCGACCATAAGGACCAGCTGTCATGGCGTCCATAAGGACCAGCTGTCATGGCAACCATAAGGACCAGCTGTCATGGCGGCCCTAAGGTTCAACTGTCATGGCGACCATAAGGACCAGCTGTCATGGTGGGCATAAGGACCAGCTGTCATGGCGACCATAAGGACCAGCTGTCATGGTGGGCATAAGGACCAGCTGTCATGGCGTCCATAAGGACCAGCTGTCATGGCGACCATAAGGACCAGCTGTCATGGTGGGCATAAGGACCAGCTGTCATGGCGTCCATAAGGACCAGCTGTCATGGCGGCCATAAGGACCAGCTGTCATGGCGGACCTAAGGTACAGATTGCTTCGTAGAGATGTCGCCATCAAGTGACAGCTGTCATGGCGGATCTAAGGTACAGACTGCTTCGTGGAGGGGGCTCCACCACCTCTAGGAAGCAATAAGGACCAGCTGTCATGGTGGGCATAAGGACCAGCTGTCATGGCGACCATAAGGACCAGCTGTCATGGTGGGCATAAGGACCAGCTGTCATGGCGTCCATAAGGACCAGCTGTCATGGCGACCATAAGGACCAGCTGTCATGGTGGGTATAAGGACCAGCTGTCATGGCGACCATAAGGACCAGCTGTCATGGCGGCCATAAGGACCAGCTGTCATGGCGGACCCAAGGTACAGATTGCTTCGTAGAGATGTCGCCATCAAGTGACAGCTGTCATGGCGGACCTAAGGTACAGACTGCTTCGTGGAGGGGGCTCCGCCACCTCTAGGAAGCAATAAGGACCAGCTGTCATGGTGGGCATAAGGACCAGCTGTCATGGCGACCATAAGGACCAGCTGTCATGGCAATCATAAGGTACAGGTTGCTTCGTGTAGGTGTCACCACCAAGTGACAGCTGTCATGGTGACCATAAGGTCCAGCTGTCATGGCGACCATAAGGTCCAGCTGTCATGGCGAGCATGAGGTACAGCTGTCATGGCTACCATAAGGTCCAGCTGTCATGGCGACCATAAGGTACAGCTGTCATGGCGAACCCAAGGTACAGACTGCTTCGTGGAGGGGGCTCCGCCACCTCTAGGAAGCAATCTGTACCTTTGGTCCAAAGGTACAGGCTGCTTCATGGAGATGTCACCACCACGTGACAGCTGTCATCGAAGGTACAGAATGCTTCGTGGAGATGTCGCCACCACGTGACAGCTGTCATGGCGACCCTTGGGTACAGGCTGCTTCATGGAGATGTCGCCACCATATGACAGCTGTCATGGTGAACCAAAGGTACAGGTTGCTCCGTGTAGGTGTCACCAACACGTGACAGCTGTCATGGTGAGCTAAAGGTACAGGCTGCTTCGTGTAGGTGTCACGTGACAGATGTCCTGGCGGACCGAGGGTACAGGCTGCTTCGTGTAGGTGTCACCACCACGTGACAAAGACTGCTTTGTCATTGTTTCAATCCGGCGACCATAGTTTACGAACGATGATGACGTCACTGCTTCGAACCGATGACAGTAACTGATTCAATCCGGCGACCATAGTTCACGAACGATGATGACGTCACTGCTTCAAGCCAATGACAGTAACTGATTCAACCAGGCGACCATAGTTTACGAACGATGATGACGTCATCATCGTTCACGAACTATGATGGTCAGATGAGGAATGAAATGCGAGTAATAATAATGATACTCTATGTGTAAATGTGAATAGTTGGAGGTTATGATAAAGATATCCAGTAAGTTTGTAAATGTGTCATTATGCATATATCTTTTGAAGAATACACACGTATACTTAGAAAATTTGTGGAGAAAGTTCATGAACTAAGAAGAGACTTGAATTTTTACGAAGATAAAATAAAAGTTATAAGACTGTTGAATACATTTACAAGTGCAAAAAGTGAAGATAATGATGGGAGTGGGGATGTTAAAAACAAATTTCGTGATTCTAACCACAATTCTGAATGGTATTCTATACGCGAACGTTCCCCAACACGTTGAGCGCATTTATATTTGTCTGAAGGATGTTGCAACCGATGGTGGTGGGGGGTGTAACCGTACCGAATGGATTCCGATGAATTTTAGAAAAATCAACGATAATCAATTAGAGGTATTCGCATTCAACATTCCTCAAGATAATCGTACCACCATACATTATAAACTTAAACTTTTATTCTTTGATCGGAGTGAGGGAGATATGGCTGAATGGCAATTGCTCCAACAATCATCATGTTTACCACATGTCATACAAAAGACAATATCAACACCATCCACACGTACATCATCCTCACTAGACGAAGAAATTTCTAAAATTTTCGCAATTTTGTATGCAATTTTATCTTCTTTATCAGTACTAATGTTGAAAATGTTTGTTAAATATGTAAAGAAGGCTATTTATCATGTAAATAAATGATTGTATGAAGATATAAGTGTTTCAATAAAACAAAAGGAATGATAATTATAATAATATATTGACATTATCATTTGCTAGTTCATAAGCTTTATTTTTGTGATTGATAACATATTCTATCAATGACTCGATGTTGATATCACTAATCAATTGTTCACCCCCCTCTTCTTCTGCGGCATGAATAATATTTCCTCTTGCATACCATTTCAAATCGCGGCGGAAATTCTGTTTCACTTCGTTACCAATATCGATAGCATGAGATATGTTAGACCATTTACGTATTAATCGCATTCCCCGATTTTGTAATTTTCTGTCGGCATCACGCCAACCATCCTCCTGTCGACGCATTAGGTACCATTCTGGTCTCATATCATTCGATGTTCGATATAATCCTAAATAATATATATTATATAAATTTTATTATAAAAAACAAAGTAATTACCTAAATTTCGTCTCTTTCCAAAATTTATAGGAGGTGGAACAATATTTGGTGCAATGTTATTCCGTAAGGTGATAACATTCATTTGAATTTGTTGAGATAAGCGTTGAGATCGTTCTTTCGCAAGACATTCACGTTCCTCAGCTCTTTGACGTTCTTGTTGTTCATAGAATTTCTCGTACTCACAATATTTCATCATAATAAATTTCATTAACGAAAACAGTTCACGTAACTCGATGACTTTAGGAGTTCGCATTTGCATCAATAATGATTCGAAATCAATAGCATCTAGAACATAATATTTCTTTCGTGCATCAGTCTTATCACAAATTTCTAAATGGTGTATATGCGGGTTTTTCCTCAACAATCTTGTTATAACACCCTTTTTAGCATGATATTTTTTGCCGCGATAACCTAACCAATCCAATAGATCTTCATTCATCAGAACGCGTTGGTTTAGTTGAATATTCCAAAATAAATAGTTTCTTTTATCGTTTCTTATATCGATCCCAAATTTTAGACACACTTCATTAACTGTTAACTTAATAAAATTGTTGGTGGACCATGTAGCCACATTTGAATCACGAACGCACGCTGCTGAGTTCATTTTTATAACTGAACATTTTCTGAAATGATTCTCTCTTACATACGTGAGAACGTGAACGTGAATAGTGAGGGTGGGGGGTAACTCTCCGTTTCGATATCATTGCAAATGTTGATAACTGACAGATAACGTCACTAGTTGTTTCAATTTGTTTCATTTCCAGCAACCGACTACCATAGTTTACAAACTATGATCGTCGGATGTTTACATCACCACCTACCGTTTGAGAAATAAAATATCAAATATAATAATAATAATAACATTTATTGGGAAAGATACATTTTGATAGTACATCATTTAGAACATAAATTATAACATTATGATTCATCACCTGGTTCTTCACACCAAATTCCGAACTGATCCTGTAATCGGGAAATACTCCATTATACGATCGTTAATGATGATGCAATAAGCCCTGGTGTTTTTGGGGAAATTCAGGAAACTTCCCATCTCTAGTTTGACGTCAACTGTTGATGACTTTATAGCATCGTTTTGTTTTGAACAGTCAATCACAAAAATTGCTCTATTCTTGAATGCTATATATTCTAACATGGGTTCGCTTATTATTTTATTTGAAAATGATTTCTGGAAATCATAGTACATCTGGTATGCTTCCACGTATTGCTGGTCGGTGAAATTCAATTTCATTGCTTCATATGGATAACACTCTGAATTCAAGTATAATTCAACATTTAGCAAGTTTATATTATCGAAATATGCACTGTGCTTAACAGGATTATTTTTTCGATCAGTTTGGAAAGCTAGAATCACATATCTGGGTCGTTCCAAATTCATTGAAGTTTTAACAGCCCAAATGTCGCGAGTGCTCTCCTTCATCAACGGATTTTCATGCAGATCCCAACTACGGAATGGAATCAAAATAGGCTTCTCAGCACTCAAATTCCCCAACATTTGAAATTTAACTTGATCACTTGGAAACACATGTCGCACTTTTAATGCTATCGTCTTCACATTTATTTTAGCCGTTTTCGTGCCTGTGCTATTAGTATAGCAATCGTTATCGGTTCGAGACCTTATCAAGCGCAGCTTATGTTTTCCACTCAAAACTTTGTTATAGTCAATGAATAGGCCTAGTAGAAAATTCAATGGTATCCATAAATTGATTTTATTATTGTAGACTGAACTCAATACATCCCTAAATGACCATCCAGAAATAGCTAGAGGTATAGATTCATGTTTGGCATATGTTAGATAAGCTCTGATGGTGCTGACAATACCAGGATCACGTACTTTGTCTATCTCTTTTCCATTCAATTCATAACTGATATATTCGAAGAGAAACGCTCCGAAATTATTCGTTAGTTTACATTCACCATCACCACTTGCTTCTGGCTGGAATTCTGCCTCGATGAATAAAGCAGACGAGGCCAAATCTACCAACACATCTTGTTGATTGATTAATATCTCAATTTCATCGCTGTTGCCAGAAGATGTTGTGTGGGGATAGTAGGTATGAGTTTCTTCTCGGATGATGTCTTCATTAAAGTTTGGCTCGTTGAATATTTGAAGTTTTTCCGACATTGTAACCAAGGGACTTCAAAAAATTGATATTTTCCAATGATAGTGATGCAGAAGCAACCTTCTCCCTCGAGCTCGTTGTAGATAATGACTGATGACCACTATAGAGATGTCTTTTATTGCTGAAATCCAAACCCATGTTCTCAAGTGATGGCTACTGCAACCTTCTCAGTTGAATTCCTTTCATATAATGAGTGGTGGTGAGTATTGGATTATTATTTATTGTTGTGAGGTATAATTCCTAACGATCTTTTTCAATTCCAATCGTATAATAATTTCTTCTCCACGAAAATTTACCGGTTTCCAATTCTGATCTAAAATATTCAGCGTGATGTTATCGAAGGACGTCTTGCTGATGACCGGTAGATAAATAAGATTCTTCGGCTCTATATCAATGGAAAACCCAGGTGGTACAAGAGGTGAGGACTCATATATCGTATGAGCTATCTTATTGTTAT
The DNA here is from genome assembly GCA_958510875.1 of Endomychus coccineus. NCBI lineage: Eukaryota > Metazoa > Arthropoda > Insecta > Coleoptera > Endomychidae > Endomychus > Endomychus coccineus. Next base: position 180,328,075 of record OY294067.1, on the reverse strand, counting down.
AATATGCTCCTGCGGTTAAGTTACACTCAACACGTATTGTTTGAACTTCGATTATGTTTATAGGTCGATCAGATACGTGTAGTTCGCGAGATGTCAATTTCTTTTTGCTGAATCCCAACAGTTCGCTTATACTATCTTTAGGAATAAAATTCACTTCAAAATCACTCTTCAGCTCTGTGTGTAGAGTGTTGTTGTTAGATTTTATTGATAATTTCCGGTCACGTTCTTCTTGCTTCACTCCTATCCCACAAACTGCACTTTGTATGAAATCCTCGATGTCTGTCAACTCGTAGGACCCCGTAGGTATAGTTACTACTTCTTCCTCACCCTTCACATTTTTATAATAAAATTTATTAAAACCTTCTTCAATGTTCGGAATGCTATTGTACGTATGCAAGCCAACAAGTGCGATAGAATAATATGAATGAGGATCTAGTTCTATAGGTGGGTGGAAATCTACAGATAAGCGGGAGCTCTTACCCGTGATAGTGAACGTCTGAGACATGATTGATGCAAACTTTACCAACAATCTATTTATATACTAATAAATGCAGGGTTAGTCGAGCACAACTGAAGAGTTAGAGAGGAAATCTAAACATAACTGACCACAATTATAAGTGTTATATTGTTGGAAATTATCGTGATTGAATAATATCTTACACTTTTTGAAATAATCCACTAGTTCGCGAGGGGGGCGTAAATTGCCAAAACTATCATAATATAAAACTGTATCACCGACTTTATTAAACCCAACCCAGTGAGTGCCTCCATTGTCCGAGCTATCTAAATTAACTATTCCACGCTCGTTTTTCCATGGTCCGTTGGATGGTAGTTCATCACGCATAAATACTCCTCTAAAATGGGGAATTTTCAGAGCTTTTGCTAGTTTTCGTAGATCGAGATCGGTCAGAGGTCTTCTGGGTAGGTTTACTGACAGTTTTTTGGATGTTTATTTAAATATAGACCAAGACCTTTGCGATACTTTTTCAAATATAGACCAGATCCTTGTTTCCCCAAAGCTATAGCTTCCATTGTTTTATTATGTCTTTCCGTTTCCTCCAAGGTTTTCCGAGCTGCTTTGCTGTCGTTGACGGCCTTAGCGATGCCTGCACCACCCCCCGCCAATGCTCCAGCAGCTGATAAGCCGGCAAACAGAGGTATCAAAAATGGTAGAAATCCTCCAGTCTTTGGAATAGGAATTACTCTTGGTAACCGAACATTTTTCCGACCACCCGCTTTTTTGAATTGTTTTCGTGCAACTTTCAACGCTGTTTGGGATGTTTTCTTCAGATTGGATGAGTCAAACTTATTCTTCATAACTTTTCTCACCCCATCGACAATTGCACTTCCGAACCCAACCTTCTTTCTCATACCCATTCCCAATTTCCTCTTTGCCTTCATAATTTTATTTACACCGAAAGCGGCAATCCTTTCTCCAAATTTTGTGTCTCTAGATTTGACACGTTGCCAAGCAGCGTTCTCTAATATTTTATCCGCCTCGTGACGTCCTTCCAAACTAGCGTTTCGCAGATATGAAATATCGTGTTGGCGGCAAGCTTTATCGAGTGGATTGATACCTGAATCTCCTCTTCTCAACCGTTCTTCTAATTTTGTACCGGGACCACAGAATTGATAACCAGGAATATGAAGTTCAAACGGGAGCTTGTTTATAAGCGTATTGAGAACACCTTCTCCTACGTACGCTTCCATACAGACTGATGAAAATTCAAGATTGCACCGTTATTTAACGAGGGGAGGGAGAAAGACCGAAGATCTCAAAATAATATTTTTTATTAATTTCAAAATTTTCTCAATACAAAAGACTTAAGTATTATCTTAACAATATATGTTTCAAATATTATAATCTTCACTCTTGATTCACCCTCATATTCACGGAATTTTTGTTCTATTATAATAACCATACCCTCGAGTCAATAATATTCCAGCTATTTGTTTGTTCCTAATAATCCCCAAATGGTCAATGATGGATTCATTGAACGAGATCCGAATTATTGATCCAACTGTTGTGATTATTATCTAGACCCAACCATTTCACATACTGTTGACCCCTCCTCTTTCGTAATATTTTTTCGACTAAATACACATCGGGTTGTTTTGTTTTCTGTAATTCTTCCTCGTAGAAACAGCCGCTGATTGGTGCGTTGGTCATATCTTCTAGTAGATATGTGACCGGGTTGGTAATTTTTACTCTGATGATTTTAAATAATTCCGTACTTCAATTGGGCGTAAATCCCTTCTCAAAAATATGTTTAGCCTTACTTATTCGTACCACATCTCCAACGTTGTATTTGTGAGGCAGAGCTAACTTGATGTGTGAGTAGGATCGCTTCAATATCTCGCTCTCAATCTGTTTCGTCACTTTTATTGGAGCCATATTTATAGTACTATGTTTACGTTTATTATATTTTTCTGTGGTTTCTTCAAGTATATCAAGCCATTTGTATTTCCCGCTGAGACTGAAATGTTTGTAGAGCGATTCCTTTAACGTTCGAATGACACGTTCAGCAATGGTTGCTTTTTTCACACTATACGTATTATAATGATTGATATTATGTTTCTTCATTAGATCGTTAAAGTGTTTATTGAAGAATTCTTTTCCCTGATCGCTTTGCAGATTCCTAGGCCTACGATGTTCTTCTAGCAATATAGAACTGACCGCTTTCCGAACTTCTTCGGCCGATTTCGTTTTCAGCGGGCGTGTCCATAGAAATTTCGAGAAACAATCGATCATAATCAAAATGTATTTGGATCCTCTATTTTCACGAGCGTAATTACCCATTTCTGCCAGATCCATTTGCCACAAATCATCCAAACCTTTTATGATCGTTCTGCGTCGTTTGAAATTCTTCCTACTCGGCTTATGAAGCTCATGCACAACTTGTTCTCTACTCATCTTATCAATGTGGAAATCTAGTGTAGAATTAATTTTTTGGGTATATTCACAGGATTTGGAGATATACGTTTCACAGAGCCCTGCTTTGTTGTTGTGGATGATGAGGGTCTCTTCTTAGAAGGTTCCACAGATGTCATCCGTCGTTCTAACGCCTCCACTTTACTAGTAATGTCATTTAGACGCATGTTCACACTGTTAAATGTGTTATTGATCTCTTTCAATTCATTTCTGTTTTCCCTCACACTATCACTGATTGTTTTATACTCTGATTTTATATAGATCCCCATTCCATTACATTTATTCTGAATGTCCATCATATGTTTATCAATGTTGAGAATAACCTTGTCATTCGTTAAGTTATGTTCATCCAGATCCTTGTTGATATCTTTGATCAAATTATCAACCCTAACATTGAAGGTATCTTTAAGACTGGTTTCCGTTTTCAGATTCAGTTTGTGTGTTAATTTATCAACATATACTTTATTTGCAACATCTCCATCATCATTCGGTGATTTTACGTTGCACAATCTACGATTTTCCATATCATAACTTCCATCGCTCGTTAGGAATAATCCTTGTCCGTGAACTTGTTTGAAATTATTATTAAATACATTTGTATCATATATCCACATGGAAGAGGAGGCTCTGCCAAACTTATCCATTGAAACCATCTTTATAACTGAGATGAATTTGTCTTACTTACACCTGGTTTTTGTTCAATTAATCCTGCCTCTATCAATTCTTCTATTATAGAGATTATCTCATTGTGATGATTATGGTTACCTGCATGCGAGGATGCAACAAGAAGTCTCAGTCTATCCACAATTTCGTTAACGTCATCCCAATAAACATATTCGATAGGTTTCTCGTTATATTCAAGCATATCATTTTTGATATATGCACTTCCAGTGTATGTTTTGGCTCTGGGTCTTTTCATGGAATTAATCAAAGGTTTCAGTACATTTTTGTATTTTACAATGTTTCTTATTCGATCAGCTGGATCGTTATTACGCCTATGGGCACTAGTCATTTCCATCATTTGACTGTAATTTTTCCCATCTTCCACAGTGTAAGTATCAGGTAGAACATCTCTGTAAAATATCAAATTATACAGTCCTGTGGTACCCTTGAACGGAGAACCTTTGATAATTATATTACTCTCACTATCAATTTCTATAGGTTGATTACCCATGAACCATTTGTCTAAAGTTGAATTATATTGCAATCCCATTCTATCATCGTATTTCTTGACATCATCATCCAATAGGAATCCTTCCAAGTAATAACGTGCTAATGTGGGGTATTGTTGCAGAAACTCCTCTGTAGCCTCTGCATTATCTTTCTTATGTTTTCTGAATTCTTCACGAATCTGATCGATAGTAGGTTCGAGGGTAAACACATCCTCCTCAGTATTTTGGGGGTTATATACGAACTCTTCCCCTTCAGTTACAATATTTGGGATTGGTATGTTCTCCATTTGTGTTGCTGTAGAAACAATACTTTTAGGTTTAACCAACGAATTTTGTTTGATTATTTCAGCATTTTTCGCAATTTCCTCCAGAGGTTTAGATACATTCCTGAACATATTATCTAGAATCTCATCATTTTCAGCTTTACCCAATTTCACAGCCATATATTTTTTCCTCACAACGTTTGCTAACTCCCAAATTTTTTTCTTCAATAGTTGTTTTTCTTTTAGCGTGTTACTCACACCCACGTCCATGCTGAGCGGTTTGTCTATTTCAAATGATAGTATATATACATGTTAGATGTATATATAGCTATCAAAACTTTTGCGATAACGTCCTTTGTTCATATCACAGTCTTTGTTTACCATATTTATCTTTCCAACATACGCTACATATCTCTTTGAATTTTTCGAGTGACATGTCGGTACTTACATGATCGGTGAATATATGTTTCAAATTGAGCTCATCCTGTTTGAAAATAATCAAGCAATTGGCATTGTCGCGCAATCCATGTTTTGGACATTTAGCAAAAGACTGGCAAAGATAGAAACTATCAATTGAGTTGTGTCTCCCTCTTGAAAAATAAGCACGAATTTTCTCCTGTTTCTCAAACATCACGTCATCGAATATTATGATTGAATTAGGCCTCGCTTCTGTGGGGTCTATGACCTCATCACTTTCGGTACAAGGAAAATATCCAAGCCCCTCAATTTTCTTCAATGTCTCCTTTAGTAACTGGTATTTTGGTTGGTGTAAAGACTTTGAATATATGTACACGTTTTCAAATTTCAGACCGTTTGCATCTAACAATAGAGATAACATCACATTTGTTTTCCCACAATTACTTGGACCACAGATTATTGTTCGTAGAGTATTAGGCAGCAAAGAGCTGTGACGTTGTGGTTGTTCAACATTCTCATTGCTTGACCCTAAGTTCATAATACTCAACGAGTCTTTTTGCTTAACAATCTTCATCATGCCTGAAGGCGAATCGAAATCATACTGGAACATATGTTAATAAGCATTTGTTTATATACTAGATGATGATGTTATATTGTGTATGTCTGATCACGCGGTTAGGTGCTTCTACGGTTCTGTCAAAATCAGGTATCAAATACATGTTAAATAGGTATGAATGCTGGAACACGTGTCTGAATGTTGAAACACGTGTCTGAATGTTGGAACACGTGTCTGAATTTTGAAACACGTGTCTGAAACACGTGTGTGAATGCTGAAACACGTGTCTGAATGTTGAAACACGTGTCTGAATGCTGAAACACGTGTCTGAATGTTGAAACACGTGTCTGAATGTTGAAACACGTGTCTGAATGTTGAAACACGTGTCTGAATGTTGAAACACGTGTCTGAATGTTGGAACACTTGTCTGAATGTTAAAGCATGTGTTGAATCATGCGAAAAAAAATGTGTATGAATGTAATACAATCATTATGATTATTCACATTTTATTCCTCATTAGCCCATCATAGTTCGTGAACGATGATGACGTCATCATCCTTCGTGAACTATGGTCGCCGGATTGAATCAGTTACTGTCATCGGTTCGAAGCAGTGACGTCATCATCGTTCGTAAACTATGGTCGCCGGATTGAAACAATGACAAAGCAGTCTTTGTCACGTGGTGGTGACACCTACACGAAGCAGCCTGTACCTTCGGTCCGCCATGACATCTGTCAAGTGACACCTACACGAAGCAGCCTGTACCTTTAGCTCATCATGACAGCTGTCACGTGTTGGTGACACCTACACGAAGCAACCTGTACCTTTGGTTCACCATGACAGCTGTCATATGGTGGCGACATCTCCATGAAGCAGCCTGTACCCAAGGGTCGCCATGACAGCTGTCACGTGGTGGCGACATCTCCACGAAGCATTCTGTACCTTCGATGACAGCTGTCACGTGGTGGTGACATCTCCATGAAGCAGCCTGTACCTTTGGACCAAAGGTACAGATTGCTTCCTAGAGGTGGCGGAGCCCCCTCCACGAAGCAGTCTGTACCTTGGGTTCGCCATGACAGCTGTACCTTATGGTCGCCATGAAAGCTGGACCTTATGGTAGCCATGACAGCTGTACCTCATGCTCGCCATGACAGCTGGACCTTATGGTCGCCATGACAGCTGGACCTTATGGTCACCATGACAGCTGTCACTTGGTGGTGACACCTACACGAAGCAACCTGTACCTTATGATTGCCATGACAGCTGGTCCTTATGGTCGCCATGACAGCTGGTCCTTATGCCCACCATGACAGCTGGTCCTTATTGCTTCCTAGAGGTGGCGGAGCCCCCTCCACGAAGCAGTCTGTACCTTAGGTCCGCCATGACAGCTGTCACTTGATGGCGACATCTCTACGAAGCAATCTGTACCTTAGGTCCGCCATGACAGCTGGTCCTTATGGCCGCCATGACAGCTGGTCCTCATGGTCGCCATGACAGCTGGTCCTTATACCCACCATGACAGCTGGTCCTTATGGTCGCCATGACAGCTGGTCCTTATGGACGTCATGACAGCTGGTCCTTATGCCCACCATGACAGCTGGTCCTTATGGTCGCCATGACAGCTGGTCCTTATGCCCACCATGACAGCTGGTCCTTATGGTCGCCATGACAGTTGGACCTTAGGGCCGCCATGACAGCTGGTCCTTATGGTTGCCATGACAGCTGGTCCTTATGGACGCCATGACAGCTGGTCCTTATGGTCGCCATGACAGCTGGTCCTTATCGTCGCCATGACAGTTGGACCTTAGGGCCGCCATGCTGTCATGTGTTAGTCACGTGACTCTGTACATGTGACACACTTTTTAAACACACCCTGTATACTCTTTACAAATAAAATAAAATCCTTATCACCTACATCCTTTCAAACTGATAAGGACGAGCTCATGCACCGAATGCACATCGACAGCTAGACCGGAAGTGGAGACCGGATATCCTGTTCCCGAACTCGTGGTGTTCATCTACTCATATGATCATTATTATTATTATAATAAAGATTCTTGACCCACGTATGAATTAATACACAATTCTCGGGAAATAGGTCACATTAACACATATATTTTTATTTTTACCCTCGTCTTTACGTACGTTTCGGTCTCACGACCATCATCAGAAGACTTATTAATACAATAACCTGATTACTTAGAAATACTGTAATAACACAAAGCGTCCTTATCGCACAAATTTCGTTTAAATGCCAACGTCGCGAAACGAACGGAGACATGAAATCGGAACTATAACACAACAATGTGTTAAAAATCCACTATTTAGTAGAATCATCAATAAATACGAACACATTTCATAAATGTCTGCGAGAGACTAACAGACAAAGAGTTCTATCCTCTTTGCTAACAGACGAGACCATCTCAAGTGTTCATTTAAGCGCCAGATGTCATAATTTATTAGGTGATAAAAGAAGGTCTCTGGCCTGTGAGAAATACTTTAGACAATTATACCTAAAGTAAACTTTTACATTATAAGGACGTAAGTAGGAATTTGCAAGAATATTAATTAATTAAATTAGTATAAATATGACTTAGTGTTTGAACGTCACTCCTATGATTAACAGACTTGGAGTCACGTTTTATATGAATCATCTCCAGAATAGATCTTTTATAATAATTGGTTTCCTTAGTTAAAATATTAACATTCTTGTAATCAAATTGATGGTTATAATCAAAGCAATGTTTAGCAAGCGCGGTGGAATTTTCTAAGTTTTTGTTTCTTGTGCTATACTTATGGCCATACATTCTTTTTTGTAAATATTGTTTAGAGATACCAGTATAGGTCCCATCACAATCTAAACAATTTAATTTGTATACTGTGTGGGTTTGTTTATCTTTAGGAATTACAGGTTTTAGATTTGAGAAATATTTCCCAACACAGTTAGTAGGTTTATGCGCTACGTTTATATCATACTTTTTCAAACATTTCTTAATTTTCTCTGAGGTCTCCGGAATGTATGGTAAAGTTATATAATTGTCTGAATTACCTTTTACGTTATTTTTATATGACGCTCCATTATAAATTTTGTTTATTCTCTCTTTAATAATAGGATTGAAAAAAGTTTTTGGGTAGCCATTCAATTCCAGTGTATTACGAACAATTTTTAGATTTTTGGGACGGTCCTCTGGGTGGGACAATTTAACCGCGCGGTCTGTAAGACTGTTTATGACGCTTTTTTTATAACAAGTTGGTGCAACGGAATTGAAGTGAAGATAGCGTTGAGACCAAACTTCTTTAGTAAACCACGAAGTTCTTATTTCTCCATCTGCATCATGCCTGATGTTCATATCTAAGAAATTTATGTTTTTGTTAACTTCTATTTCACAGGTAAATTGAAGTTTACAGTGGAAATTGTTAAATTTATTAATCACGTACTGAATTTTGTCATTGGGAACACACATAAGGCAATCATCTACATACCGTTTAAAAAATACGGGCCGAAAATCTAATGAACTTATAACAGATTCCTCCAGGCATTCCATAACGAGGTTAGCAATGGTAGCAGAAATAGGAGATCCCATTGCTGTGCCGAATATTTGTCCAAAATATTGTTCACCGTACTGAAAATAAGTGCATTCTAAACAAAACTTCACAGCATTTATAAATTCCGATTGATCTAGAGGTGTGTGGTTTTTAATCTCTGCCCAACGTTTTTTGATGCTATCCAATGCCAAATCGACTGGTATATTTGTAAATAAAGAAACAACGTCTAAGGAAATTAGTTGATGGTTTACGGGTACGGATTGATTTTTTATAAATTCATTAAAATGCCATGAGTCTTTCACATAAAATTCATTATTTCCTATTATATTATTGATCGATTTTGATAAAAATTTTGATAAATTGTAAGTAGGCGCTCCTATATTACTAATAATGGGTCTTAGAGTAATATCAATTTTATGTAGTTTTGGAAGCCCATAGATATAAGGTGCTAGCCCATTATGGCAAATTAATTTATTTTTCAATTCAATAGGGATTATCTTATTTTTGTGCCAATTATTTATCAATTTATTCATGTTATTTTGTATTGATAAAGTAGGATCAGATTTTAATTTTTTATAAGTTGTTTCATCATTTAAAAGGTTTTCTATTTTCTTTTCATAGTCATTTCTATGCATTATGACGGTTTTATTACATTTATCCGCGTTCAAAACTAAAATTTCAGGGTTAGCATTTAAGAACTCTTTTGTTATTTTTGTATGATAGTTAAGACGATTCTTTGCAGTACCTACTTCTGCTTTCTGTTTGTTCTTCTTGTTTGTCAAGATGTTACAAATTTTGTTTCTAATTTCATTCTTTTCTTCTAAATTTTTATTCCTGATTCCACATTCTAAATTTGCAATTATATTGTCGATAGGCAGTTTTTTGTTATCAGGCAATGCAAATTTCGGACCTAAGCTTAACGTATGCTGCACCTCATCCGGAATTTTTGTTTCGGTTAGATTTTTCAAACATTGTTCATTGATATTTTGTTTTTCATAAGCTACGCCTTTCATTAGATGAAACAACTTATAAAAAATTAAAATCTGATCCTACTTTATCAATACAATTAACATGAATAAATTGATAAATAATTGGCACAAAAATAAGATAATCCCTATTGAATTGAAAAATAAATTAATTTGCCATAATGGGCTAGCACCTTATATCTATGGGCTTCCAAAACTACATAAAATTGATATACCTCTAAGACCCATTATTAGTAATATAGGAGCGCCTACTTACAATTTATCAAAATTTTTATCAAAATCGATCAATAATATAATAGAAAATAATGAATTTCATGTGAAAGACTCATGGCATTTTAATGAATTTATAAAAAATCAATCCGTACCCGTAAACCATCAACTAATTTCCTTAGACGTTGTTTCTTTATTTACAAATATACCAGTCGATTTGGCATTGAATAGCATCAAAAAACGTTGGGCAGAGATTAAAAACCACACACCTCTAGATCAATCGGAATTTATAAATGCTGTGAAGTTTTGTTTAGAATGCACTTATTTTCAGTACGGTGAACAATATTTTGGACAAATATTCGGCAATAGGATCTCCTATTTCTGCTACCATTGCTAACCTCGTTATGGAATGCCTGGAGGAATCTGTTATAAGTTCATTAGATTTTCGGCCCGTATTTTTTAAACGGTATGTAGATGATTGCCTTATGTGTGTTCCCAATGACAAAATTCAGTACGTGATTAATAAATTTAACAATTTCCACTGTAAACTTCAATTTACCTGTGAAATAGAAGTTAACAAAAACATAAATTTCTTAGATATGAACATTAGGCATGATGCAGATGGAGAAATAAGAACTTCGTGGTTTACTAAAGAAGTTTGGTCTCAACGCTATCTTCACTTCAATTCCGTTGCACCAACTTGTTATAAAAAAAAGCGTCATAAACAGTCTTACAGACCGCGCGGTTAAATTGTCCCACCCAGAGGACCGTCCCAAAAATCTAAAAATTGTTCGTAATACACTGGAATTGAATGGCTACCCAAAAACTTTTTTCAATCCTATTATTAAAGAGAGAATAAACAAAATTTATAATGGAGCGTCATATAAAAATAACGTAAAAGGTAATTCAGACAATTATATAACTTTACCATACATTCCGGAGACCTCAGAGAAAATTAAGAAATGTTTGAAAAAGTATGATATAAACGTAGCGCATAAACCTACTAACTGTGTTGGGAAATATTTCTCAAATCTAAAACCTGTAATTCCTAAAGATAAACAAACCCACACAGTATACAAATTAAATTGTTTAGATTGTGATGGGACCTATACTGGTATCTCTAAACAATATTTACAAAAAAGAATGTATGGCCATAAGTATAGCACAAGAAACAGAAACTTAGAAAATTCCACCGCGCTTGCTAAACATTGCTTTGATTATAACCATCAATTTGATTACAAGAATGTTAATATTTTAACTAAGGAAACCAATTATTATAAAAGATCTATTCTGGAGATGATTCATATAAAACGTGACTCCAAGTCTGTTAATCATAGGAGTGACGTTCAAACACTAAGTCATATTTATACTAATTTAATTAATTAATATTCTTGCAAATTCCTACTTACTTCCTTATAATGTAAAAGTTTACTTTAGGTAGAATTGTCTAAAGTATTTCTCACAGGCCAGAGACCTTCTTTTATCACCTAATAAATTATGACATCTGGCGCTTAAATGAACACTTGAGATGGTCTCGTCTGTTAGCAAAGAGGATAGAACTCTTTGTCTGTTAGTCTCTCGCAGACATTTATGAAATGTGTTCGTATTTATTGATGATTCTACTTAATAGTGGATTTTTAACACATTGCTGTGTTATAGTTCCGATTTCATGTCTCCGTTCGTTTCGCGACGTTGGCATTTAAACGAAATTTGTGCGATAAGGACGCTTTGTGTTATTACAGTATTTCTAAGTAATCAGGTTATTGTATTAATAAGTCTTCTGATGATGGTCGTGAGACCGAAACGTACGTAAAGACGAGGGTAAAAATAAAAATATATGTGTTAATGTGACCTATTTCCCGAGAATTGTGTATTAATTCATACGTGGGTCAAGAATCTTTATTATAATTTTGGCTGGGATATAAGCCTTAATATGGAAGGAACAACCACCTATCCTGGAGATTTGAAGGAATACGGAAAATTAATGAAGATATTAGCAAAAGAGAAGAATCGCAGAATATTTCTGGTAAGATGTAGGAGTTTGCAAGTTTTCCCAAATTTTATTATATCTGAATCAAAGGAGAATATGTTTAGCAGGTTGCAAAATAAGAAGGCTTACACAAAATTATTAAATTCGCTTCATAAAAGCTGTTTAAATTTATGCATTAAAGAAGCATGCGCGAATGTAACAGAGGTTGAAAACAAAATTAAACGCATTAAACAATCCTGTTATTTAAACTTTGATAGCAACTTTATCTCGCAATTTTTTCAAAATCAACAAAATAATTTCGAAAAAAATTTCAACAAAATAAAAGCCATACAATCTAAAAAGATAAATAATCTAATGAAAGGCGTAGCTTATGAAAAACAAAATATCAATGAACAATGGTTGAAAAATCTAACCGAAACAAAAATTCCGGATGAGGTGCAGCATACGTTAAGCTTAGGTCCGAAATTTGCATTGCCTGATAACAAAAAACTGCCTATCGACAATATAATTGCAAATTTAGAATGTGGAATCAGGAATAAAAATTTAGAAGAAAAGAATGAAATTAGAAACAAAATTTGTAACATCTTGACAAACAAGAAGAACAAACAGAAAGCAGAAGTAGGTACTGCAAAGAATCGTCTTAACTATCATACAAAAATAACAAAAGAGTTCTTAAATGCTAACCCTGAAATTTTAGTTTTGAACGCGGATAAATGTAATAAAACCGTCATAATGCATAGAAATGACTATGAAAAGAAAATAGAAAACCTTTTAAATGATGAAACAACTTATAAAAAATTAAAATCTGATCCTACTTTATCAATACAAAATAACATGAATAAATTGATAAATAATTGGCACAAAAATAAGATAATCCCTATTGAATTGAAAAATAAATTAATTTGCCATAATGGGCTAGCACCTTATATCTATGGGCTTCCAAAACTACATAAAATTGATATACCTCTAAGACCCATTATTAGTAATATAGGAGCGCCTACTTACAATTTATCAAAATTTTTATCAAAATCGATCAATAATATAATAGGAAATAATGAATTTTATGTGAAAGACTCATGGCATTTTAATGAATTTATAAAAAATCAATCCGTACCCGTAAACCATCAACTAATTTCCTTAGACGTTGTTTCTTTATTTACAAATATACCAGTCGATTTGGCATTGAATAGCATCAAAAAACGTTGGGCAGAGATTAAAAACCACACACCTCTAGATCAATCGGAATTTATAAATGCTGTGAAGTTTTGTTTAGAATGCACTTATTTTCAGTACGGTGAACAATATTTTGGACAAATATTCGGCACAGCAATGGGATCTCCTATTTCTGCTACCATTGCTAACCTCGTTATGGAATGCCTGGAGGAATCTGTTATAAGTTCATTAGATTTTCGGCCCGTATTTTTTAAACGGTATGTAGATGATTGCCTTATGTGTGTTCCCAATGACAAAATTCAGTACGTGATTAATAAATTTAACAATTTCCACTGTAAACTTCAATTTACCTGTGAAATAGAAGTTAACAAAAACATAAATTTCTTAGATATGAACATTAGGCATGATGCAGATGGAGAAATAAGAACTTCGTGGTTTACTAAAGAAGTTTGGTCTCAACGCTATCTTCACTTCAATTCCGTTGCACCAACTTGTTATAAAAAAAAGCGTCATAAACAGTCTTACAGACCGCGCGGTTAAATTGTCCCACCCAGAGGACCGTCCCAAAAATCTAAAAATTGTTCGTAATACACTGGAATTGAATGGCTACCCAAAAACTTTTTTCAATCCTATTATTAAAGAGAGAATAAACAAAATTTATAATGGAGCGTCATATAAAAATAACGTAAAAGGTAATTCAGACAATTATATAACTTTACCATACATTCCGGAGACCTCAGAGAAAATTAAGAAATGTTTGAAAAAGTATGATATAAACGTAGCGCATAAACCTACTAACTGTGTTGGGAAATATTTCTCAAATCTAAAACCTGTAATTCCTAAAGATAAACAAACCCACACAGTATACAAATTAAATTGTTTAGATTGTGATGGGACCTATACTGGTATCTCTAAACAATATTTACAAAAAAGAATGTATGGCCATAAGTATAGCACAAGAAACAAAAACTTAGAAAATTCCACCGCGCTTGCTAAACATTGCTTTGATTATAACCATCAATTTGATTACAAGAATGTTAATATTTTAACTAAGGAAACCAATTATTATAAAAGATCTATTCTGGAGATGATTCATATAAAACGTGACTCCAAGTCTGTTAATCATAGGAGTGACGTTCAAACACTAAGTCATATTTATACTAATTTAATTAATTAATATTCTTGCAAATTCCTACTTACTTCCTTATAATGTAAAAGTTTACTTTAGGTAGAATTGTCTAAAGTATTTCTCACAGGCCAGAGACCTTCTTTTATCACCTAATAAATTATGACATCTGGCGCTTAAATGAACACTTGAGATGGTCTCGTCTGTTAGCAAAGAGGATAGAACTCTTTGTCTGTTAGTCTCTCGCAGACATTTATGAAATGTGTTCGTATTTATTGATGATTCTTCTTAATAGTGGATTTTTAACACATTGCTGTGTTATAGTTCCGATTTCATGTCTCCGTTCGTTTCGCGACGTTGGCATTTAAACGAAATTTGTGCGATAAGGACGCTTTGTGTTATTACAGTATTTCTAAGTAATCAGGTTATTGTATTAATAAGTCTTCTGATGATGGTCGTGAGACCGAAACGTACGTAAAGACGAGGGTAAAAATAAAAATATATGTGTTAATGTGACCTATTTCCCGAGAATTGTGTATTAATTATTATTATTCGCATTCATTCCTCATCCGACCATCATAGTTCGTGAACGATGGTGACGTCACCGTCTGTTGAAGCTAGTGCTGAACACATTGAAGAAGCAACGTGTCATAAGTTCTATATCTTGGGTGGTTGGGGGGAACGAACTTGATCTCCATAAAAACTCCTTGCTTATATGTTTCCATCGAAATGAATCGCTTGAAACTGAATGAAAAACTGTAAAAATAAAATGTGTTTATCATTATAACTATTGCATGCCTGTCTGTCTGTATGTTAAAAAATAGAAGAGATTAACGTATGAAGAACTCCTCCCCCAATCAAATTAGAACTTTTGTAAAAAGCTATTATCATGTGTGTGTCCGTCCGTCTGTCTGAAAAAAAATGTTTGTCGATGAAAATTTATTATTATTATTAGCATATTTTACATACCGAAAATAATAATAGTACTCTATATGTTCAAGATGAATAAAATTGTATTTTGTAATATAGCTTCTCATGAATCTAGCTGGAATAGGGTACAGGCGGTTCGAATAATCACCATGACGCGTGGCACCTCTTCTAGATTCTGTACAGGTACTGGTCTCCAACCCTCCTTCCTGTACACGCCTATATTATATAATCCGAATTGACGAATTTACCTCGAATCTTATTATATAACGTTTTCTATTACAGCGCTTACGTTAGTGATGATTTTTTCTTGAATGACGAATTCATCAACAACTATAATCGTTAGGGCTCTTTTCCGTTGAAATGGCTGAGGAATTATCGAATTTACCTCGAATCTTATTACATTCTCCTATTATAACGCTTACGTTAGTGATCATTATGAATATTCACATCAACAGCTAGATTTCGTTTCATATTATGTGATTTACCATCAATATGATTCGAATATATACCTACAACATGTTTGATTTGAAATGAAGTTTGAAAATAATATCAGCACATCTATATGTTCAAGATGATTGAAATCGCATTTTGTAATATAGCTTCTCATGAATCGATTTGAAATAAGGTACAAAACGGCTCGAATAAAAAAATCATGAAAATAATTTCCTTATAAACATCGCGTTTGAGAAATGCTCATGCAGAAGATATCATTTCCATATTGTATAACGTAACATTTCATCAATGCACCTACTTCTATGAAGGAGCAGCCCCCCATGATACCTCGATGAAGACCCACGTCACCGCCTTTTCCACAAATCACGTGACTGACGACATGCACAAACAACCTAAATATTAAATCTTCAACCACACCATTATAACTCTCTCAAAAAACTCGTGTGACTGACGCTATGAAGAAGAAACGCCCTGTATAACGTCACATTCCATACCTCGTTGTAGACCCTCGCGACAGACACTTCATCCCTCACGTGTTCAGACCCCATTATAACCGCGCGACTGACGTTATGAACAAACAACCCCACATTCCATACCTCGTTGAAGGAGCAGCCGCCATGACACATGATAGACACCTCGTTGAAAGAGCAGATGACAAACACCTCGTCGAAGGAACACACCTCGTTGAAGTAGCAGGTGACAGACACCTCGTCGAAGGAACACACCTCGTTGAAGGAGCAGGTGACAGACACCTCGTCGAAGGAACACGCCTCGTTGAAGGTTACAGGCAGACATCACATCGTAGGAGCACCCCTCGTTGAAGACCCACGTGACAGACACCTCGTCGAAGGAACATGTGACAGCCAGACGTCACAACCACCATAAAGTTCACGTTATAGCCGTTAAAACCACATGACTAACATTTCTTACAAACTTCCTGTATATACACCTCTTTACAAACATCCTGCATATACATTCAAAGTCGCGATCACAGATAACACATTCATCTGAAGTTTAGTCGTTTTTTGAAGTAGAGATTGTAGGTTAGTACTGCTATGGTTGGCAGTTGAATTATCTTAGTTATCTTCATAGTTCAGAAAATTTAATTCTACAGGGTGTCCCAGGTTTTAGTAGCAGAACTTCCACAGTCGATAGAAAATTTGATTTTGAGACAAAAATGCCCAATAACATATATGCACAGACTCTTAGTTTTTGAGATACAGGAGGGTGTTGAAGTTGAAAAAAAAATTTCGTTTTTTGCGAATATCTCCGAAACCGTTCATTGTACTGAAAACAACTTTTGCAAGCATCTTCAACTCATAGCAAGCTATGTTCTGTGTGATGAAAAAATTTTTTTTACTCATAATTGGTGAAGATTTTGGAGAGGTAGTGGGGGTTTCTCTCCCCAACTTCTACGCCACTGAGAAAAAATCAGTTTTGAGACAACCATTTGAACCGCCAATGTTTTCTACACAAAAAAGTTACTGGTCATAAGCTCTAAAGTTGACCGTTTTCGACAAAAATTGACTTTTATGTTGAAAAACATGGTCAATTCTTACTAATTGAACAAAATTTATTCAAACGTTAGAACAAGTTACAAAACCAACAAATTGACCATGTTTTTCAACATAAAAGTCGATTTTCAATGGAAACGATCAATTTTAGAGCTTATGACCAGTGGTACCTTTTTTGTGTAGAAAACATTGGCAGATTAACTGATTGTCTCAAAACCGTACTTTTTGCAGTGGCGTAGAAGTTGGGGAATAAAACACCCACTACCCTTTCAAAATCTTCACCAATTATGAGTAAAAATAATTTTTTGTCGCTCAGAACATAGCTTACTATGAGTAGAAAATGCTTGCAAGAGCTGTTTTCTGTACAATGAACGGTTCCGGAGATATTCGCGAAAAAATTTTTTTTCAACTTCAACTAAGCGTCAAAAACTAAGCGTCTGTGCACATATGTTATTAGGCATTTTTGTCTCAGAATCAAATTTTCTATCGACTGTGGGAGTTCTGCTACTAAAACCTGAGACACCCTGTATATCTCTTAAGTCACATACACGATAGTGGCCAATTAGGCAAAGAAACTTTAAACTTGTTTATACTTAACCAGAACAATTCTCATTCAGTTCTATTGAAATATATAAGAACCGGGATGCTGTCATTTGTATAAGTAATGTCAATCATAGCAGTACTAACCTACAATTCTTACCTAAAAAAACGACTGAACTTCAGATGAATGTGCGTGAATAGTTGATCTATTGTAGGGCATCAAATCGCATTGTGTTCATCAATGATCTACTATCCTTTCAGAGGTTTATATTTACAAAAATATATAAATGTAACAGGACCAAAGTGGTGTAATAGGTGAACACCCTGGACTAGAAATCCAGGAATGTGGGTTCGAATCCCACCTATGGTTCAATCTTTTACGTTTATTCATCTTTATAATCCTGTGGTAAATCATCTAAGTTATCTTCATAATTCAGAAAATCTAATTCTATATCTCTTGAGTTACATACACGATAGTGGCCAATTAGGCAGAGAAACTTTAAACTTGTTTATACTTAACCAGAACAATTCTCAGTCAGTTCTATTGAAATATATAAGAACCGGGATTCTGTCATTTGAATAAGAACTGTCAAGTAACTGCCATCAATTGCAGTACTAACCTACAAACCTTACTTCTAAAAACGACTGAACTTCAGATGAATGTGCGTGAATAGTTTATCTATGGTGGGGCATCGAATCGCATTGTGTTCATGAATGATCTACCCTCCTTTCAGAGGTTTATATTTACAAAAATATTAAAATCTAACAGGACTAAAGTGGTGTAATTGGTAAACACCCTGGACTAGAAATCTAGAAATGTGGGTTCGAATCCCGCCTATGAATCAATCTTTAACGTTTATTCATCTTTATAAACCTATGTTAAATTATCTAAGTTATCTTCATAATTCAGAAAATTTAATTCTATATCTCTTAGGTTACATACACGATAGTGGTCAATTAGGCAAAGAAACTTTAAACTTGTTTATACTTAACCAGAAAAATTCTCAGTCAGTTCTATTGAAATATGTAAGAACCGGGATGCTGTCATTTGAATAAGAACTGTCAAGTAACTGCCAACCATAGCATTTCTAACCTACAATCCTTACTTCAAAAAACGACTGAACTTCAGGTGAATGTGCGTGAATAGTTGATCTATGGTAGGGCATTGAATCGCGTTGTGTTCATCGATGATCTACTATCCTTTCAGAGATTTATATTTACAAGAATATGAAAATCTTACAGGACCAAAGTGGTGTAATTGGTGAACACCCTGGACTAGAAATCCAGAAATGTGGGTTCGAATCCCGCCTATGGTTCAATCTTTTACATCAATTCATCTTTATAATCCTATGTTAAATTATCTAATTTATCTTCATAATTCAGAAAATTTAATTCTATATCTCTTAAGTTATATACACGATAGGGGCCAATTAGGCAAAGAAACTTTGAACTTGTTTATACTTAACCAGAACAATTCTCAGTCAGTTCTATTGGAATATATAAGAACCGGGATGCTGTCATTTGAATAAGAACTGTCAAGTAACTGCCAACCATAGCAGTACTAACCTACAATCCTTACTTCTAAAAACGACTGAACTTCAGATGAATGTGCGTGAATAGTTTATCTATGGTAGGGCATCGAATCGCATTGTGTTCATGAATGATCTACTGTCCTTTCAGAGGTTTATATTTACAAAAATATTAAAATCTAACAGGACTAAAGTGATGTAATTGGTAAACACCCTGGACTAGAAATTCAGAAATGAGGGTTCGAATCCCGCCTATGATTCAATCTTTTACGTTTATTCATCTTTATAATCCTATATTAAATTATCTAACTTATCTTCATAATTCAGAAAATTTAATTCTATATCTCTCAAGTTACATACACGATAGTGGTCAATTAGGCAAAGAAACTTTAAACGCGTTTATACTTAACCATAACAAATCTCAGTCAGTTCTATTGAAATATATAAGAACCGGGATGCTGTCATTTGAATAAGAACTTTCGAGTAACTGCCAACCATAGCAGTACTAACCTACAATCCTCACTTCAAGAAACGACTGAACTTCAGATGAATGTGCGTGAATAGTTGATCTATGGTAGGGCATCGAATCGCATTATGTTCATCGATGATCTGCTATCCTTTCAGAGATTTATATTTACAAGAATATAAAATCTTACAGGATCAAAGTAGTGTAATTGGTGAACACCCTGGACTAGAAATCCAGAAATGTGGGTTCGAATCCCGCCTATGTTTCAATCTTTAACGTTTATTCATCTTTATAATCCTATGTTAAATTATCTAATTTATCTTCATAATTCAGAAAATTTAATTCTATATCTCTTAAGTTACATACACGATAGTGGCCAATTAGGCAAAGAAACTTTAAACTTGTTTATACTTAACCAGAACAATTCTCAGTCAGTTCTATTGAAATCTATAAGAACCAGGATGCTGTCATTTGAATGAGAACTGTCAAGTAACTGCCAACCATAGCAGTACTAACCTACAATCCTTACTTCTGAAAACGACTGAACTTCAGATGAATGAGCGTGAATAGTTCATCTATGGTAGGGCATCGAATCGCATTGTGTCCATGGATGATCTAATGTCCTTTCAGAGGTTTATATTTACAAAAATTATGATATTCATCAGGACTAAAGTGGTGTAATTGGTAAACACCCTGGACTAGACATTCAGAAATGTGGGTTCGAATCGCGCCTATGATTCAATCTTTTACGTTCATTCATCTTCATAATCCTATGTTAAATTATCTAAGTTATCTTCATAAATCAGAAAATTTAATTCTATATCTCTTAAGTTACATACACGATAGTGGTCAATTAGGCAAAGAAACTTTAAACTTGTTTATACTTAACCAGAACGATTCTCAGTCAGTTCTATTGAAATATATAGGAACTGGGATGCTGTCATTTGAATAAGAACTGTCAAGTAACTGCCAACCATAGCAGTACTAACCTACAATTCTTACCTAGAAAAACGATTGAACTTCAGATGAATGTGCGTGAATAGTTGATCTATTGTAGGGCATCAAATCGCATTGTGTTCATCAATGATCTACTATCCTTTCAGAGATTTATATTTACAAAAATATAAAAATCTTGCAGGACAAAAGTGGTGTAATTGGTGAACACCCTGGACTAGAAATCCAGAAATGTGGGTTCGAATCCCGCCCATGATTCAATCTTTTACGTTTATTCATCTTTATAATCCTATGTTAAATTATCTAATTTATCTTCATAATTTAGAAAATTTGATTCTATATCTCTTAAGTTACATACACGATAGTGGCCAATTAGGCAAAGAAACTTTAAACTTGTTTATACTCAACCAGAACAATTCTCAGTCAGTTCTATTGAAATGTATAAGAACCGGGATGCTGTCATTTGAATGACAACTGTCAAGTAACTGTCAATCATAGCAGTACTAACCTACAATTCTTACCTAAAAAAACGATTGAACTTCAGATGAATGTGCGTGAATAGTTGATCGATTGTAGGGCATCAAATCGCATTGTGTTCATCAATGATCTACTATCCTTTCAGAGGTTTATATTTACAAAAATATAAAAATCTAACAGGACCAAAGTGGTGTAATCGGTGAACACCCTGGACTAGAAATCCAGAAATGTGGGTTCGAATCCCACCTACGGTTCAATCTTTTACGTTTACTCATCTTTATAATCCTGTGTTAAATCATCTAAGTTATCTTTATAATTCAGAAAATTTAATTCTATATCTCCTAAGTTACATACACGATAGTGGTCAATTAGGCAAAGAAACTTTGAACTTGTTTATACTTAACCAGAACAATTCTCAGTCATTTCTATTGAAATATATAAGAACCGGGATGCTGTCATTTGAATAACAACTGTCAAGTAACTGTCAACCATAGCAGTACTAACCTACAATTCTTACTTAAAAAAACGACTGAACTCCGAATGAATGTGCGTGAATAGTTGATCTATTGTAGGGCATCAAATCGCATTGTGTTCATCAATGATCTACTATCCTTTCAGAGGTTTATATTAACGAAAATATAAAAATCTAACAGGACCAAAGTGGTGTAATCGGTTAACACCCTGAACTAGAAATCCAGAAATGTGGGTTCGAATCCCTCATATGGTTCAATCTTTTACGTTTATTCATCTTTATAATCCTGTGTTAAATCATCCAAGTTATCTCCATAATTCAGAAAATCTAATTCTATATCTCTTAAGTTACATACACGATAGTGTCCAATTAGGCAGAGAAACTTTAAACTTGTTTATATTTAACCAGAACAATTCTCAGTCAGTTCTATTGAAATATATAAGAACCGGGATGCTGTCATTTGAATAAGAACTGTCAAGTAACTGCCAACCATAGCAGTACTAACCTACAATCCTTACTTCTAAAAACGACTGAACTTCAGATGAATGTGCGAGAATAGTTTATCTATGGTAGGGCATCGAATCGCATTGTGTTCATGAATCTCTACTCTCCTTTCAGAGGCTTATATTTACAAAATAATTAAAATCAAACGAGACTAAAGTGGTGTAATTGGTAAACACCCTGGACTAGAAATCCAGGAATGTGGGTTCGAATCCCGCCTATGAATCAATCTTTTACGTTTATTCATCTTTATAAACCTATGTTAAATTATCTAAGTTAAGTTGAGTTCTATATCTCTTAAGTTACATACACGATAGTGGTCAATTAGGCAAAGAAACTTTAAACTTGTTTATACTTAACCAGAACAATTCTCAGTCAGTTCTATTGGAATATATAAGAACCGGGATGCTGTCATTTGAATAAGAACTGTCAAGTAACTGCCAACCATAGCAGTACTAACCTACAATCCTTACTTCAAAAAATGACTGAACTTCGGGTGAATGGGCGTGAATAGTTGATCTATGGTAGGGCATCGAATCGCGTTGTGTTCATAGATGATCTACTACCCTTTCAGAGATTTATATTTACAAGAATACAAAAACCTTACAGGACCAAAGTGGTGTAATTGGTGAACACCCTGGATTAGAAATCCAGAAATTTGGGTTCGAATCCCGCCTATGGTTCAATCTTTTACGTTTATTCATCTTTATAATCCTATGTTAAATTATCTAATTTATCTTCATAATTCAGAAAATTTAATTCTATATCTCTTAAGTTATATAGACGATAGTGGCCAATTAGGCAAAGAAACTTTGAACTTGTTTATACTTAACCAGAACAATTCTCAGTCAGTTCTTTTTAAATATATATGAACCGGGATTCTGTCATTTGAATAAGAACTGTCAAGTAACTGCCAACCATAGCAGTACTAACCTACAATCCTTACTCCTAAGAACGACTGAACTTCAGATGAATGTGCGTGAATAGTTTATCTATGGTAGGGCATCGAATCGCATTATCTTCATGAATGATCTACTGTCCTTTCAGAGGTTTATATTTACAAAAATATTAAAATCTAACAGGACTAAAGTGGTGTTATTGATAAACACCCTGGTATAGAAATCCAGAAATGTGGGTTCGAATCCCGCCTATGATTCAAACTTTTACGTTTATTCATCTTTATAATCCTATGTTAAATTATCTAAGTTATCTTCATAATTCAGGAAATTTAATTCTATATCTCTCAAGTTACATAAACGATAGTGGTCAATTAGGCAAAGAAACTTTAAACTTGTTTATACTTAACGAGAACAATTCTCAGTCAGTTCTATTGAAATATATAAGAACCGTGATGCTGTCATTTGAATAAGAACTTTCGAGTAACTGCCAACCATAGCAGTACTAACCTACAATCTTTACTTCAAAAAACGACTGAACTTCAGGAGAATGAGCGTGAATAGTTGATCTATGGTAGGGCATCGAATCGCATTGTGTTCATCGATGATCTACTATCCTTTCAGAGATTTATATTTACAAGAATATAAAAATTTTACAGGACCAAAGTGATGTAATTGGTGAACACCCTGGACTAGAAATTCAGAAATGTGGGTTCGAATCCCACCTATGGTTCAATCTTTTACGTTTATTCATCCTTATAATCCTATGTTAAATTATCTAATTTATCTTCATAATTCAGAAAATTTAATTCTATATCTCTTAAGTTACATACACGATAGTGGCCAATTAGGCAAAGAAACTTTGAACTTGTTTATACTTAACCAGAACAATTCTCAGTCAGTTCTATTGAAATATATAAGAACCGGGATGCTGTCATTTGAATAAGAACTGTCAAGTAACTGCCAACCATAGCAGTACTAACCTGCAATCCTTATTTCTAAAAACGACTGAACTTCAAATGAATGTGCGTGAAGAGTTTATCTATGGTAGGGCATCGAATCGCATTGTGTTCATGAATGATCTACTGTCCTTTCAGAGGTTTATATTTACAAAAATTATAAAATCTAACAGGACTAAAGTGGTGTAATTGGTAAACACCCTCGACTAGAAATCCAGAAATGTGGGTTCGAATCGCGCCTATGATTCAATCTTTTACGTTCATTCATCTTCATCATCCTATGTTAAATTATCTAAGTTACCTTCATAATTCAGAAAATTTAATTCTATATCTCTTAAGTCACATACACGATAGTGGTCATTTAGGCAAAGAAACTTTAAACTTGTTTATACTCAACCAGAACGATTCACAGTCAGTTCTATTGAAATATATAAGAACCGGGATGCTGTCATTTGAAAAAGAGCTGTTGAGTAACTGCCAATTATAGCAGTACTAACTTACAATCCTTACTTTAAAAAACGACTGAACTTCAGATAAATGTGCGTGAATAATTGATCTATGGTAGGGCATTGAATCACATTGTGTTCATCGATGATCTACTACCCTTTCAGAGATTTATATTTACAAGAATATAAAAATCTTGCAGGACCAAAGTGGTGTAATTGGTGAACACCCTGGACTAGAAATCCAGAAATGTGGGTTCGAATATCGCCTATGGTTCAATCTTCTACGTTTATTCATCTTTATAATCCTATGTTAAATAATCGTATTTATCTTCATAATTCAGATAATTTAATTCTATATCTCTTAAGTTACATACACGATAGTGGCCAATTAGGCAAAGAAACTTTGAACTTGTTAATACTTAAGCAGAACAATTCTCAGTCAGTTCTATTGAAATGTATAAGAACCGGGATGCTGTCATTTGAATGAGAGCTGTTAAGTAACTGCCAACCATAGCAGTACTAACTCACAATCCTTACTTCAAAAAACGACTGAACTTCAGATAAATGTGCGTGAATAGTTGATCTATGGTAGGGCTTCGAATCGCATTGTGCTCATCAATGATCTACTATCCTTTCAAAGGTTTATATTTACAAAAATATAAAAATCTTACAGGACCAAAGTGGTGTAATTGGTAAACACCCTGGACTAGAAATCCAGAAATGTGGGTTCGAATCCCGCCTATGGTTCAATCTTTTACGTTTATTCATCTTTATAATCCTATGTTAAATTATCTAATTTATCTTTTTATTTCAGAAAATTTAATTCCATATCTCTTAAGTTACATACACGATAGTGGCCAATTAGGCAAAGAAACTTTGAACTTGTTTATACTTAACTAGAACAATTCTCAGTCAGTTCTATTGAAATATATAAGAACCGGGATGCTGTCATTTGAATAAGAGCTTTCCGAGTAACTGCCAACCATAGCAGTACTAACCTACAATCTTTACTTCAAAAAACGACAGAACTTCAGGTGAATGTGCGTGAATAGTTGATCTATGGTAGGGCATCGAATCACATTGTGTTCATGAATATCTACTCTCCTTTCAGAGGCTTATATTTACAAAAATATTAAAATCTAACAGGACTAGAGTGGTGTAATTGGTAAACACCCTGGATTAGAAATCCAGAAATGTGGGTTCGTATCCCGCCTATAAATCAATCTTTTACGTTTATTCATCTTTATAATCCTGTGTTAAATCATCTAAGTTATCTTCATAATTCAGAAAATCTAATTCTATATCTCTTGAGTTACATACACGATAGTGTCCAATTCGGCAGAGAAAATTCAAACTTGTTTATACTTAACCAGAACAATTCTCAGTCAGTTCTATTGAAATATATAAGAACCGGGATGCTGTCATTTGAATAAGAACTGTCAAGTAACTGCCAACCATAGCAGTACTAACCTACAATCCTTACTTCTAAGAACGACTGAACTTCAGATGAATGTGCGTGAATAGTTTATCTATGGTAGGGCATCGAATCGCATTGTGTTCATGAATATCTACTCTCCTTTCAGAGGCTTATATTCACAAAAATATTAAAATCTAACAGGACTAAAGTGGTGTAATTGGTAAACACCCTGGACTAGAAATCCAGAAATGTGTGTTCGAATCCCGCCTATGAATCAATCTTTTACGTTTATTCATCTTTATAAACCTATGTTAAATTATCTGAGTTAAGTTAAGTTCTATATCTCTCAAGTTACATAAACGATAGTGGTCAGTTAGGCAAAGAAACTTTAAACTTGTTTATACTTAACCAGAACAATTCTCAGTCAGTTCTATTGAAATATATAAGAACCGGGATGCTGTCATTTGAATAAGAACTTTCGAGTAACTGCCAACCATAGCAGTACTAACCTACAATCTTTACTTCAAAAAACGACTGAACTCCAGGTGAATGTGCGTGAATAGTTGATCTATGGTAGGGCATCGAATCGCATTGTGTTCATCGATGATCTACTATCCTTTCAGAGATTTATATTTACAAGAATATAAAAATTTTACAGGACCAAAGTGATGGAATTGGTGAACACCCTGGACTAGAAATCCAGAAATGCGGGTTCGAATCCCACCTATCGTTCAATCTTTTACGTTTATTCATCTTTATAATCCTATGTTAAATTATCTAATTTATCTTCATAATTCAGAAAATTTAATTCTATATCTCTTAAGTTACATACACGATAGTGGCCAATTAGGCAAAGAAACTTTGAACTTGTTTAGACTTAACCAGAACAATTCTCAGTCAGTTCTATTGAAATATATAAGAACCGGGATGCTGTCATTTGAATAAGAACTGTCAAGTAACTGCCAACCATAGCAGTACTAACCTACAATCCTCACTTCTAAAAACGACTGAACTTCAGATGAATGTGCGTGAAGAGTTTATCTATGGTAGGGCATCGAATCGCATTGTGTTCATGAATGATCTACTGTTCTTTCAGAGGTTTATATTTACGAAAATCATAAAATCTAACAGGACTAAAGTGGTGTAATTGGTAAACACCCTGGACTAGAAATCCAGAGATGTGGGTTCGAATCGCGCCTATGATTCAATCTTTTACGTTCATTCATCTTCATAATCCTATGTTAAATTATCTAAGTTATCTTCATTATTCAGAAAATTTAATTCTATATCTCTCAAGTTACATACACGATAGTGGTCAATTAGGCAAATAAACTTTAAACTTGTTTATACTTAACCAGAACGATTCTCAGTCAGTTCTATTGAAATATATAAGAACCGGGATGCTGTCATTTGAATAAGAGCTGTTAAGTAACTGCCAACCATAGCAGTACTAACTTACAATCCTTACTTCAAAAAACGACTGAACTTCAAATAAATGTGCGTGAATAGTTGATCTATGGTAGGGCATCGAATCGCATTGTGTTCATCGATGATCTACTAGCCTTTCAGAGATTTATATTTACAGAAATATAAAAATCTTGCAGGACCAAAGTGGTGTAATTGGTGAACACCCTGGACTAGAAATCCAGAAATGTGGGTTTAAATCCCGCCTATGATTCAATCTTTTACGTTTATTCATCTTTATAATCCTATGTTAAATTATCTATATTATCTTCATAATTCAGAAAATTTAATTCTATATCTCTTAAGTTATATTCACGATAGTGGCCAATTAGGCAAAGAAACTTTGAACTTGTTTATACTTAACCAGAACAATTCTCAGTCAGTTCTTTTGAAATTTATAAGAACCGGGATGCTGTCATTTGAATGAGAGCTGTAAAGTAACTGCCAACCATAGCAGTACTAACTCACAATCCTTACTTCAAAAAACGACTGAACTTCAGATAAATGTGCGTGAATAGTTGATCTATGGTAGGGCTTCGAATCGCATTGTGCTCATCAATGATCTACTATCCTTTCAGAGGTTTATATTTACAAAAATATAAAAATCTTACAGGACCAAAGTGGTGTAATTGGTAAACACCCTGGACTAGAAATCCAGAAATGTGGGTTCGAATCCCGCCTATGGTTCAATCTTTTACGTTTATTCATCTTTATAATCCTATGTTAAATTATCTAATTTATCTTTTTATTTCAGAAAATTTAATTCCATATCTCTTAAGTTACATACACGATAGTGGCCAATTAGGCAAAGAAACTTTGAACTTGTTTATACTTAACTAGAACAATTCTCAGTCAGTTCTATTGAAATATATAAGAACCGGGATGCTGTCATTTGAATAAGAGCTTTCCGAGTAACTGCCAACCATAGCAGTACTAACCTACAATCTTTACTTCAAAAAACGACAGAACTTCAGGTGAATGTGCGTGAATAGTTGATCTATGGTAGGGCATCGAATCACATTGTGTTCATGAATATCTACTCTCCTTTCAGAGGCTTATATTTACAAAAATATTAAAATCTAACAGGACTAGAGTGGTGTAATTGGTAAACACCCTGGACTAGAAATCCAGAAATGTGGGTTCGTATCCCGCCTATAAATCAATCTTTTACGTTTATTCATCTTTATAATCCTGTGTTAAATCATCTAAGTTATCTTCATAATTCAGAAAATCTAATTCTATATCTCTTGAGTTACATACACGATAGTGTCCAATTGAGCAGAGAAAATTTAAACTTGTTTATACTTAACCAGAACAATTCTCAGTCAGTTCTATTGGAATATATAAGAACCGGGATGCTGTCATTTGAATAAGAACTGTCAAGTAACTGCCAACCATAGCAGTACTAACCTACAATCCTTACTTCTAAGAACGACTGAACTTCAGATGAATGAGCGTGAATAGTTTATCTATGGTAGGGCATCGAATCGCATTGTGTTCATGAATATCTACTCTCCTTTCAGAGGCTTATATTTACAAAAATATTAAAATCTAACAGGACTAAAGTGGTGTAATTGGTAAACACCCTGGACTAGAAATCCAGAAATGTGTGTTCGAATCCCGCCTATGAATCAATCTTTTACGTTTATTCATCTTTATAAACCTATGTTAAATTATCTAAGTTAAGTTAAGTTCTATATCTCTTAAGTTACATACACGATAGTGGTCAATTAGGCAAAGGAACTTTAAACTTGTTTATACTTAACCAGAACAATTCTCAGTCAGTTCTATTGAAATATATAAGAACCGGGATGCTGTCATTTGAATAAGAACTGTCGAGTAACTGCCAACCGTAGCAGTACTAACCTACAATCCTTACTTCAAAAAACGACTGAACTTCAGGTGAATGTGCGTGAATAGTTGATCTATGGTAGGGCATCGAATCGCGTTCTGTTCATCGATGATCTACTACCCTTTCAGAAATTTATATTTACAAGAATCCAAAAATCTTACAGGACCAAAGTGGTGTAATTGGTGAACACCCTGGACTAGAAATCCAGAAATGTGGGTTTAAATCCCGCCTATGATTCAATCTTTCACGTTTATTCATCTTTATAATCCTATGTTAAATTATCTATATTATCTTCATAATTCAGAAAATTTAATTCTATATCTCTTAAGTTATATTCACGATAGTGGCCAATTAGGCAAAGAAACTTTGAACTTGTTTATACTTAACCAGAACAATTCTCAGTCAGTTCTTTTGAAATTTATAAGAACCGGGATGCTGTCATTTGAATAAGAACTGTCAAGTAACTGCCAACCATAGCAGTACTGACCTACAATCCTTACTTCTAAAAACGACTGAACTTCAGATGAATGTGCGTGAATAGTTTATCTCTGGTAGGGCATCGAATCGCATTATCTTCATGAATGATCTACTGTCCTTTCAGAGGTTTATATTTACGAAAATATTAAAATCTAACAGGACTAAAGTGGTGTTATTGGTTAACACCCTGGTATAGAAGTCCAGAAATGTGGGTTCGAATCCCGCCTATGATTCAATCTTTTACGTTTATTCATCTTTATAATCCTATGTTAAATTATCTAAGTTATCTTCATAATTCAGAAAATTTAATTCTATATCTCTCAAGTTACATAAACGATGATGGTCAGTTAGGCAAAGAAACTTTAAACTTGTTTATACTTAACCAGAACAATTCTCAGTCAGTTCTATTGAAATATATAAGAACCGGGATGCTGTCATTTGAATAAGAACTTTCGAGTAACTGCCAACCATAGCAGTACTAACCTACAATCTTTACTTCAAAAAACGACTGAACTCCAGGTGAATGTGCGTGAATAGTTGATCTATGGTAGGGCATCGAATCGCATTGTGTTCATCGATGATCTACTATCCTTTCAGAGATTTATATTTACAAGAATATAAAAATTTTACAGGACCAAAGTGATGGAATTGGTGAACACCCTGGACTAGAAATCCAGAAATGCGGGTTCGAATCCCACCTATCGTTCAATCTTTTACGTTTATTCATCTTTATAATCCTATGTTAAATTATCTAATTTATC
Source organism: Endomychus coccineus (assembly GCA_958510875.1). Taxonomy (NCBI): domain Eukaryota; kingdom Metazoa; phylum Arthropoda; class Insecta; order Coleoptera; family Endomychidae; genus Endomychus; species Endomychus coccineus. Next base: position 180,297,597 of record OY294067.1, on the reverse strand, counting down.
TTCATAATTCAGAAAATTTAATTCTATATCTCTTAAGTTACATTCACGATAGTGGCCAATTAGGCAAAGAAACTTCGAACTTGTTTAGACTTAACCAGAACAATTCTCAGTCAGTTCTATTGAATTATATAAGAACCGGGATGCTGTCATTTGAATAAGAACTGTCAAGTAACTGCCAACCATAGCAGTACTAACCTACAATCCTCACTTCTAAAAACGACTGAACTTCAGATGAATGTGCGTGAAGAGTTTATCTATGGTAGGGCATCGAATCGCATTGTGTTCATGAATGATCTACTGTTCTTTCAGAGGTTTATATTTACAAAAATCATAAAATCTAACAGGACTAAAGTGGTGTAATTGGTAAACACCCTGGACTAGAAATCCAGAGATGTGGGTTCGAATCGCGCCTATGATTCAATCTTTTACGTTCATTCATCTTCATAATCCTATGTTAAATTATCTAAGTTATCTTCATTATTCAGAAAATTTAATTCTATATCTCTCAAGTTACATACACGATAGTGGTCAATTAGGCAAATAAACTTTAAACTTGTTTATACTTAACCAGAACGATTCTCAGTCAGTTCTATTGAAATATATAAGAACCGGGATGCTGTCATTTGAATGAGAGCTGTTAAGTAACTGCCAACCATAGCAGTACTAACTTACAATCCTTACTTCAAAAAACGACTGAACTTCAAATAAATGTGCGTGAATAGTTGATCTATGGTAGGGCATCGAATCGCATTGTGTTCATAGATGATCTACTAGCCTTTCAGAGATTTATATTTACAAAAATATAAAAATCTTGCAGGACCAAAGTGGTGTAATTGGTGAACACCCTGGACTAGAAATCCAGAAATGTGGGTTCGAATCCCGTCTATGGTTCAATCTTTTACGTTTATTCATCTTTATAATCCTATGTTAAATTATCTAATTTATCTTCATAATTCAGAAAATTTAATTCTATATCTCTTAAGTTACATACACGATAGTGGCCAATTAGGCAAAGAAACTTTGAACTTGTTTATACTTAACCAGAACAATTCTCAGTCAGTTCTATTGAAATGTATAAGAACCGGGATGCTGTCATTTGAATGAGAGCTGTTAAGTGACTGCCAACCATAGCAGTACTCACTTACAATCCTTACTTCAAAAAACGACTGAACTTCAGATTAATGTGCGTTAATAGTTGATCTATGGTAGGGCTTCGAATCGCATTGTGTTCATCAATGATCTACTATTCTTTCAGGTGTTTATATTTACAAAAATATAAAAATCTTACAGGACCGAAGTGGTGTAATTGGAAAACACACTGGACTGAAAATCCAGGAATGTGGGTTCGAATCCCGCCTATGATTCAATCTTTTACGTTTATTCATCTTTATAATCCTATGTTAAATTATCTAATTTATCTTCATTATTCAGAAAATTTGATTCTATATCTCTTAAGTTACATACACGATAGTGGCCAATTAGGCGAAGAAACTTTAAACTTGTTTATACATAACCAGAACAATTCTCAGTCAGTTCTATTGAAATATATAAGAACCGGGATGCTGTCATTCGAATGAGAACTGTCAAGTAACTGCCAACCATAGCAGTACTAACCTACAATCCTTACTTCTAAAAACGACTGAACTTCAGATGAATGTGCGTGAATAGTTGATCTATGGTAGGGCATCGAATCGCATTGTGTTCATGAATGATCTACTGTCCTCTCAGAGGTTTATATTTACAAAAATATAAAAATCTTACAGGACCGAAGTGGTGTAATTGGAAAACACACTGGACTGAAAATCCAGGAATGTGGGTTCGAATCCCGCCTATGATTCAATCTTTCACGTTTATTCATCTTTATAATCCTACGTTAAATTATCTAAGTTATCTTCCTAATTCAGAAAATTTAATACTATATCTCCTAAGTTACATACACGATAGTGGTCAATTAGGCAAAGAAACTTTAAACTTGTTTATACTTAACCAGAACAATTCTCAGTCAGTTCTATTGAAATATATAAGAACCGGGATGCTGTCATTTGAATAACAACTGTCAAGTAACTGCCAACCATATCAGTAAACTAGCCTACAATCCTCACTTCTAAAAACGACTGAACTTCAGATGAATGTGCGTGAATAGTTGATCTATGGTAGGGCATCGAATCGCATTGTGTTCATGAATGATCTACTGTCCTTTCAGAGGTTTATATTTACAAAAATATTAAAATCTAACAGGACTGAAGGGGTGAAATTGGTAAACACCCTGGACTAGAAATCCAGAAATGTGGGTTTGAATCCCGCCTATGGTTCAATCTCTTACGTTTATTCATCTTTATAATCCTATGTTAAATTATCTAATTTATCTTCTTAATTCAGAAAATTCAATTCTATATCTCTTAAGTTACATACACGATAGTGGCCAATTAGGCAAAGAAACTTCGAACTTGTTTATACTTAACCAGATCAATTCTCAGTCAGTTCTATTGAAATATATGAGAACCGGGATGCTGTCATTTGAATAAGAGCTGTTAAGTAACTGCCAACCATAGCAGTACTAACCTATAATCCTTACTTCAAAAAACGACTGAACTTCAGATGAATGTGCGTGAATAGTTGATCTATGGTGGGGCATCGAATCGCATTGTGTTCATCAATGATCTACTATCCTTTCAGAGGTTTATATTTACAAAAATATGAAAATCTTACAGGACCAAAGTGGTGTTATTGATAAACACCCTGGACTAGAAATCCAGGAATGTGGGTTCGAATCCCGCCTATGGTTCAATCTTCTACGTTTATTCATCTCTATAATCCTATGGTAAATTATCTAATTTATCTTCATAATTCATAAAATTCAATTCTATATCTCTCAAGTTACATACACGATAGTGGCCAATTAGGCAAAGAAACTTCAAACTTGTTTATACTTAACCAGAACAATTCTCAGTCAGTTCTATTGATATATATAAGAACCGGGATGCTGTCATTTGAATAAGAACTGTGGAGTAACTGCCAACCATAGCAGTACTAACCTACAATCCTTACTTCAAAAAATGACTGAACTTCAGATGAATGTGCGTGAATGGGATCTATGGTAGGGCATCGAATCACATTGTGTTCATCAAAGATCTACTATCCTTTCAGAGGTTTGTATTTACAGAAATATAAAAATCTAACAGGACAAAAGTGGTGTAATTGGTAAACACCCTGGACTAGAAATCCAGAAATGTGGGTTCGAATCCCGCCTATGGTTCAATCTTTTACGCTTATTCATTTTTATAATCCTATGTTAAATTATCTAATTTATCTTCATAATTCAGGAAATTTAATTCTATATCTCTTAAGTTACATACACGATAGCGGCCAATTAGGCAAAGAAACTTTAAACTTGTTCATACTTAACCAGAACAATTCTCAGTCAGTTCTATTGAAATATATGAGAACCGGGATGCTGTCATTTGAATAAGAACTGTCAAGTAACTGCAAAGCATAGCAGTACTAACCTACAATCCTTACTTCAAACAACGACTGAACTTCAGATGAATGTGCGTGAATAGTTGATCAATGGTAGGGCATCGAATCGCATTGTGTTCATCAATGATCTACTATCCTTTCGGAGGTTTATATTTACAAAAATTTGAAAATCTAACAGGACCAAAGTGGTGTAATTGGTAAGCACCCTGGACTAGGAATCCAGAAATGTGGGTTCGAATCCCGCCTTGGGTTCAATCTATTACGTTTATTCATCTTCATAATCCTATGTTAAATTATCTAAGTTATCTTCATAATTCAGAAAATTTAATTCTATATCTCTTAGGTTATATATATATATATATATATATATATATTCATAAAGGGTACGTTGTGGCCTCGAAAGTAGATACTGGAGATACGTTGACACCTCATATATGACCTTGTCACCTCCGACTTCGGAGGCGACAACGTTTTCGCATGTTTTCATTGCCTCTGACCTCAGTAGGCTTCCCAGAGCCCTAGGCAGAAATTTTTGTCGGAGGCCACAAAGTAGTCTCTATACTCACAAAGAAATTTTTAGTTCCCGTATATACCGCTGGCGCTGGTGTTGAACAAAACGTATGGGGAGGGCACGTTGTCGCCTCCGATTATATAAATCTTATTTTTGCATCACATACGTTACGCTGCTGCCTCCGCTAAATGGCAACGTCGGGAAAGAGGTAACGTTCGTATTATTTCTATGAGTATGTGAAGCTCGCGGAACTATAAAATGAGTGCAGTCACATATAACGATGTCATCAAGAACTAAGATGATATTAAAAATATGCAATAGGTACCAACAATCATTTAACATTTACAAGCCAACAAATTTAATGTATATAGTATCACTCTATTCAAGGAATATTCATGGTAGCACAACCACTGAATGTTCTTCATAATTTTCATTCGTTTATAAATTAGAATGCACCTAAATATTCGACACATATCTAGTATTTTGAAATAATTCAATTCTTAATGTGGTATATCCTTGATATTTTAATTTGTAGTGCTTTGCATTGAAGGCTGATATTATTCAAAGATAGCATTATGTGATGTTATCTCATCCGAGCGACTCTTTACATTTCGCCGACCTCTTCGTTGGCCTAGTGAGAACTGTATGTATCGTCACTGTAGACATTCGGCTTATGCTAGTTGCACTTTAATTGTAACAATCGAACATAAAAGTGAATATGTTCGTGCATAGCCGAATCATAATGTTAAACATGGGAAGACGTGATGCGGCTCTTTGCAACAATGCAGTAAAATTCACAGGAATAGGTCTCCCGAATACAAGATTATGGTTTGGGTGTGCTTTCTCGAAACTTACCTACTTGGAGTAGTAGGGGAAGAATCAAAATTTGAGTTTTTTCGTTTCTAAAGGACCACAGCGAGATTCATAATGTAAAGAATGCGTTTTTTACAATAAAGCTCTCAAAAAATCGATGGTGGAAGCCGTTACTTTATGGTAATTTATCATTTTGATTATATGAAATAATAACTACTCCGTTTTTATACCACTTTTATTAATAATGACGTGAAAACGTAACTATAGTTTCAACATTGAAGTGCCACTATCAAACAATTAGAAAATTATGAAGGAATCAATGAAACAGTTCAAGTATAAATAGAGAAGAGTAAAGTAGGGTTGAGATTAAGGGATCAACGGAAATTCCAAAAACAGGTAGATTCTAGAAAAGTACAGTATTATATAGTGAACATAGCAACAATTTGCCAATTAGTGTGATATTAATTAAATATTCTAAGAATTATTTAAAGAGCGGTTTGCAAGACAATACAGTATTACATAGTAAACAAGGTAACAATTTGTGAATTAGTGTGATTATAATTCAATATTCTAATAATTATTTTAAGAGCGGTTTGAAAGACACATGAAAAGATCACTTTGATATAGGTCTAACTGATCATTAAGCATATTTTTATTAGAGTTTTTGACACTTTTATAAATCTCTATTGATTCTAATGTATTCAATTTGAAACCTCTGGTTTGGTTATGTAAAATGCTTAGGCTATCTAGATTAGGAAAATTATGACCAGTTTGTAAAAAATGATCAGCAAAGGTTGAGTCAGTTTTGTTGATTCTAAGCGACCGAAAATGTTCTTCGTATCTCCATTCGAAATCACGATAAGTTCTACCTATATAAAAGTAATCACAGTCTGAGCAAAGCATCTTATAAACTCCAGGTTTTCTATATTAATTGGTTTTGTCTTTGGCGTTGTATATAAGGTGGCAAAGTACATTTTGAGGTTTGAAACTGATTTTAAAATTATGGCGTGATAAAATGTAAGCAATATTTTCGCTTACTGTACCAAAATATGTCAAAGTGATGAGTTTAGTGGTTACATCTATGTGTTTTATACGCGGATAAATTTTATAGAAAGTTAATTGTTGTTTGCGATTTATTAGTTTAATTATTAGATCTACCGGAAAACCATTCTTGATGGCTATTCGCTTCATCGTGTTCAACTCAATAGTGAGGTATTCTATTGACAATGGTATCGAAAATGCTCTATGGATCATTGAGTGATATGCTGCTAATTTATGGCTACGAGGGCTAAACAATGAGTTCGGAATAGTAATGTCTATATAAGTGGGTTTCCTGTAGATATTGAAGTTTATTTTATTATGGTCACGTATTAGTGTTAAATCCAAAAAGTTTAATGTTCTATCTTTTCCTGTTTCCAACGTGAATTCAATTTTTTGGTGAAGTTGGTTGAATGAAAGGAAGGAATTTAATTGTCTGGATATGCCTTCGAAGAAGGCAAGTACATCATCTACGTATCTATACAGAAATTGAATATGTTTTTTTGCTAAAAAAAATTTCTTGAATTTCTGATTTAATTCAATTGCAAGGTTCCTTGTTGGACTATTGATTTAAGACACTACAGGTCGTGTGAGGGCATTTTCTTCATGATTTTTAATAAGTTCGTATAGTTTAGGAGAGCAAGGATTGCTATTAATGAGTTTATATTTTTCGAAACCACTGTCAAATAAAATTTCACCATTTTGTAGGGATTATTTTGTTTTTAATTGAAGAGGTTAGTTGGATCTTTACGTATTTCGTTTTACTCTGCTTTGATAAATACTGATATTTTACCCTCATAATCTTGTTTAGGGAATATTGAATGAACCTTGCCATCTCATATACAACGCCTAAGACAAAATCAATAAATATAGAGAACCTGGAGTTTACAAGATGATTTGCACAGACTGTGATGACTTTTACATAGGTAGAACTTGTCGTAATTTCAAATTAAGATACGAATAACATTTTCGCTAGCTTAGACTCAACAAAACTCTTAAAATAATTCTTAGAATACTTTCCTAGGATCTACCTGTTTTGGAATTTCCGTTGATCCCTCAATCTCAACCCTACTTTACCCTACTCTATTTATACTTGAACTGTTTCATTGATTTCCTCATAATTTTCTGATTGTTTGATAATGGCACTTCGGTGTTGAAACTATAGTTACGTTTTCACGTTATTATTAATAAAAGTGGTATAAAAACAAAGTAGTTATTATTTCATATAATCAATAAAGCTCTCAATATTTTTTCCCAAATCTGCGAACTTCATTGTTTAAACAATGACACATTAGAAAAAAAAATTGTTTCTGTCATTATCAAGGAACGCTGTGTTGTAAATTGGAGAATCTGATTTGATTCGAAGGTATTTAAAAAGCGGGTCTTCTAAGATCAATTACAACCTTTTATCTTCAACCGTTAATTTGTCATTGACGAATCAATGTTCCGATTAACAATTTCTTTTTCAGAAAGTAATAACTATTCTCAGATAATAGCTGAAAAATATTGAATTTTCATCACGGAAGTTGTATTTCTATTATTCTTCGGATATATTGCATATTAAGCTAGTAATTAACAATTCAAAAAAACTAGTCTTTGGAAAGGTTTTTTCACTCAAAACTCCCTGCAATGGCTAAATATGGATAATACCTATCAATTATATATCGTCCTGCACAAAAATTATCAATTCAAACCATTCGTTCAATTGTTTGAAAAATGCTACATGAACAAAAAGAATATCTCCTTAGTAGAATGTTGTATTAACAAGTGGTCTTTGAATCAATATATTGGCGCGAAATGAAAATTTCACGTCTAAGGAGACCTAAATGCTATAGTCGGAAGCTGAAATATCTATTTTTCCTGTGTTGCTTCGGTTTTCTCACAATTGTTTATTTGAATTTTGTGGAGCAAAACTTGATTCAAATTGAAGGTAATACGTTGGTAAACTTACTACGATAACAGTTCTACAAAATCCGTTAGATATTTTATATGTTTGTATCACTCTTAAAACGGTCAGTTTATCATCGCCCGACAAACAGGAGCGTATGGAAGCGCATGAGCGGTGTGAGCGACATATTCAAAATTCTAGCGGCAGAAGTGGAGGTTTATTTTAGTAAACGCCATTTATTAAGGACGGTATGTGCAGGTACATTTCTCACAGACCAAATTTTCCTTGGCTGCTAGATCTCGAGATGCAGCATCCGCTTTTTTTTTCTGGAGGTCAACCCTTTCCAAGTTGCGGTTACTTGAAAAGCATGCCATTCTTATACACTTCCACCATGTGTCATAATTTTTCATCGTGTTCGTTTATCAGGCCAACCAGTTAAAATTGAACCGAAAATGGACTGCAAGTTAACCCCCCAAGCCTGGTGGAAAATGCTCATCGATGTTGAAAATTGTTAACTTACCCTATGCCATCAAAAGTTATAGGTCCGTTTCCGAGTAATTGGCCATTAGTTGGACCAAAAATGTTTCTTCTTTTCATTTTGTGGATAAAACTTGCGGGTTACAAGGTAACATGATGGCACCATGTTAAATAACTTTACTGGAGGTCAAATGAAGATTTGAAATTATTGCCATCACTCTTCGCCTATTTCAATCGCCCAAAACTCCCCAAAATCATCCGGCAAAATAAAAAAAATGAAAAAAAGCCGTTTCGATTTTAAACCCAGCCAGAGTCCTCAATAATTGACTCATTTATCATAAGATTCATACTTTTTTGGGGGATGGTTTTAGAGGGTTTTGGGGGGTTGAAATAGGCAAGGAGTGATGGCAATAATTTTGAATATTTATTCGACATCCAATAAAGTTATTTAACATGATGCCATCATGTTACCTTATAATCCGCAAGTTTTATCCACAAAATGAAAAAAAAAGAAACACTTTTGGTCCAAATAATGGCCAATTACTCGGAAATGGACCGATAACTTTCCATGGCATAGGGTATGTTAACAATTGCCCACACCAATGAACATTTTCTACCAGGTTTGGGGGGGTTAACTTGCAGTACATTTTCGGTTCAATTTTAACTGGCTGGCCTGATATACGGACACGATAAAAAATGATGGCACCTGGTGGAAGTGTATAAGAATGGCATGCTTTCCAAGTAACCACAACTTGGGAAGGTTTACCTTCGGTCAAAGAAAAAAAATGCGGATGCTGTATCTCGAGATCTAGCAGCCGGGGAAGATTCGGTCTGTGAGATGAATTGATCATTGAACCGTCCTCTAACGATAAGCCATAGTGCCATCGGGTTAATGTTCAGACCATCAATATCTCTCTGGCTTCTAGACTAATTCAGTACGCGCATTTCATGCGCTTACGGTGGTACTTTTTTCACAGAAATTGTAGGTTCACTCTGCGTCCATATGCAATCCCCCCTCTAGCACTGCCGTTCGAATTTTGGATCTATCACTCGCACCGCGTTATTCGTTCCCGTATATACGAGTGTAGGATTTTTTTTTTCTGTTGGCGATAATCTGGTCTTTTTCAAGTGATGCAAACATATAAAATATCCAACGTATTTTTTTTGTAGTTAGATTAACGTATTGCCTTCGATTTAAGTCAACGATTGCTCCTAAAGCAATTAAGTAAATACATAATTTTTGTGCAGGACCATATAGAACTGATAGTTATTATCCTTATCTAGGTACTGCAGGAGGTTTTGATTCAAAAAACCTCTTCAAAGGCTAGTCATTTGCTACTAACGTTTTTTTCAATTGTTAATTAATAGCTTAATGTGCAAAATAGCCAAACAATAAAAAAGTACAATCAATTTCATATATCCCAACATGTTTCAGCTACCATCGTCTAAAAGTAACTATTTGCTTCTTAGAAAAAAAAATTGTTAGTTAAAACATTGGTTTGTTAATAAGAAATTAAAGGTAGTAAGTGATCTTGAAAGATGTGTATTATAAACACCCTTAATATGATTCAAGATTTTTTATTTAATACTCAACGTTCCTAGATAATAACCACAATAGGAAACATTTTGCAATACATCACTATTTAAACACTGAAGTTCGCATATTCGCAAAAAATATTGAGTTTTATGATCAGCGTATTTCTCCATATTATAATCCACCATAATCTCGCTGCGGTCCTGCAAAAACTATTTTAAAAGTTACCCCGAATGACACCTATACTCATTTGTAGGAGGGACATTGAACTCGATCTCAGAAGGCGAGTTGGTGAGAATTACCTTGAAAAACAACTAAAAGCTGGTATCTAATTGAAATCAGACAATCAGAAAAGAAAAACAAAATTCCAGGGCTGGTTGTCGGAATTCGAAGAATGTGAGGGTGTAGGTAACGGACCAGGAGATATAGTATTCTCCTTCTGTAACAATAAAAGACAATGGAAAAAAATTTTGATTTTATAAATAACTTTGATTCTATTTTATACTGCTCGATCAAACTTTATTAACGTATAATACCAGTATTAATGTTGTTTAGGAATGCAATTATACAATAACGCATAATTTGCAATTATTGAGAACAGCCAAATTGTGAAACTCTTCGCCTAGTGAGGTCTTTACAGATGACTTAACCTAGAACTATCCACTCTGCGTTCATATGCAATCCCCTCTACCGAAATTTCGTCGCTTAAAAATATTGCTCGACACGCGATTTTTTTTAATATTTCTCAGAAATCAATAGAAGAAGCGTAAGTCCAGTTTTCCCAAAATTTACGGTTCTGATAACAAATTTAACCCTTCTTTCAAGATTATTGAGCAAGGGTTACTACATCTCTCGTGTATCTGACGAAACTTTCGGGCGGAGAGATGCATATGAACGCAAAGTGCACATACAATTCAAAAAGGTACCACTGTGGGTTAGTTATTATAGACCTGTTACAAATTAAATGTTTAGAGATTATAAGGTTCAAGTAATGAATAGCGACATCTGTTCATATTATCACCTCTCTCACTACGACAGACTCAAAAGAAATGTAGCTTCACTTACCGATTTTGATTTCGATCAATGGAACTTAGGAAAAAGTCTAGCACTGCCGTTCCAATTTTGGTTCTATTATTCTCACCGCGTATGCGTTCTGGTATATACGAGTCTACGCTATTTTTCTTCTGGCAGTGATAATGTGGTCTTTTTTTGAGTGACGCAAACATATACGATATCCAACGGATCTTATGGAAATTTTATTGTAGTTAGAATAACGTATTACCTTTAATTTAAGTCAACAATTGCTCTAACAAAGATTTAAATCATCAATTGAGACACAAAACCGGAACAATAAAATAAAATTAGGATATTTCAGCTTCCGGTTATCGGATTTACTAATTTCGGTTTAGCGTGTTAATATATCGAAAGCCGAAGACCGCATGTTGATGTGACATTCCACTATGGACATATTCTAATTATTTTCAAGCCCTTTTTTTAAGCAGTTGAAATAATCACTTCAAATAAATAATTTTAGGACAGTCTCATATAGAACTGTTAGGTAGTATCCATATCTAGGCACTGCATGAGGTTTTGAGTCAAAAAACCCCTTCAAAGGCTAGTTATTTGATAATTCTTTTTCCAATTGTAGCTTAATATGTAATTTATCCTAATAATGGGAAGACTACCTACTAATGCTTCGATATATCCCAACATGTGTCAGCTAATATCAGGTATGATTTACAATAAATTCGCGGGTAACAGGTTACACTAACACATGTTCATTATTCTAGCCGTCACGTACGTTTGGGTCTCACGACCATCATCAGAAGACGGCTATGTTATTTTTTGTACAATCTCAACATTAAAAAAAAAAATTTCTCCAAATTTACGGTAATTTGAATAACAGTCATGAGAGAAGTCTAGAGATATTTGGAAAATAGCATACAAATAAAATGTCTTCTGATGATGGTCATGAGGCCGAAACTTACGTTAAGACGATAAGAATAAGTATATGTGTTAATGTGACCTATCTCATGAGAATCTATATACAGGTTGTCCTAGGTTCTAGTAGCAGAACTTCAACAGTCGATAGAAAATTTGATTTTGAGAAAAAAGTTCACATGAACATATATGCACAGACGCTTAATTTTTGAGATAAGGGTGTTGAACTTTATAGAAAATTTCTTAATTTTGCTAGTATCTCCGAAGATAATTAAGATATCTGAATGAAATTTGGTGTCGTGGATGCATAGATAAGTCACCATATTTGCACATAATTTAGGACCGGTATTACTCTCAGTAGCGTAGATATAAGTATTTAATAACAATAGATAGACCCCAAAAGTGTTATCACCCTGTAAAGACAAATGAAGTCTTCTGACATTTTTTTGTACCTGGCACCATTTCACGGCTGATTCAATTTTTGTGATTAACTACCACCACCATGAAAATCGGTGAAATAGAGGAACCTCAAATTAAAGACAAAGAGCGTCGTTGAGTGACAATTATTAAATAAGCTGTCTTTTCCAATCTGTACAGCGATATATTACAAAGAAAGGCCTATTAACATATTTTTATTTCCAAAAATGTTCAAGCCAGATAACTACAATGTACTTTAATCAATAGTAAGTCCACCTACAAGAGTTAACACGACACCATTGTCTAAATTTTGTGTGTTAATTTTGAAGAAATTGATCAAAATGATTCCCATTTTCTCGTATACATAGTTCACAACGTCGTATAATAGATATTCTAACTGCAATGAAATCCTTCTTTCCAATTTTCATCAGATTTCCTTGGTGATGGTATTAGTCACAAAAATCAAATTTGTCGTGAAACGGTGCCAGGTACAAAGAAATATAAACAGACCTTATTTGTTTAGAATTAAATTCTGCAATTTGTTATTGAAAATTAACCTATACAGGATGATAACACTTTTCGAGCCAATTTATTGTTATTAAATACCTATATCTACGCCATTGGGAATATTAATGGTCTCAAATTATGTGCAAAAGTGCTAACCTGTCTACGCATTCATGGTACTGAATTTCATTGAGATAAAGATATCTCAATGAAATGATAATCGAGAGATTATCTTCGGAGATACAAACAAAATTAAGACATATTTTATAAAATTCAACACCCTATCTCAAAAGTTGAGCGTCTGTGCATATAAGTTGATGGGAACTATTTTTCTCAAAATCAAATTTTCTATCGACTGTTGAAGTTCTGCTACTAAAACCTGGGACAACCAGTATAACTATCAGTTTCTTAGAAAATTAATGAATAAAAACAATAATTTGTTGATAACAAATGAAAGGTCGTAAGTGATCTTAAGAGATGTGTATTATAAATACCTTTGATTTGGATCTAGATTTCTTATTTACGACTCACCGTTCCTTGATAATAGCCCTGGAATTTTGTTTTTCTTTTCTGATTGTCTGATTTCAATTAGATACCAGCTTTTAGTTGTTTTTCAAGGTTCAATGTCCCTCCTACAAATGAGTATAGGTGTCATTCGGGGTAACTTTTAAAATAGTTTTTGCAGGACCGCAGCGAGATTATGGTGGATTATAATATGGAGAAATACGCTGATCATAAAACTCAAAATTTTTTGCGAATATGCGAACTTCAGTGTTTAAATAGTGATGTATGCAAAATGTTTCCTATTGTGGTTATTATCTAGGAACGTTGAGTATTAAATAAGAAATCTTGAATCAAATTAAGGGTGTTTATAATACACATCTCTCAAGATCACTTACTATCTTTAATTTCTTATTAACAAACTAATGTTTTAACTAACAATTTTTTTTCCTAAGAAGCAAATAGTTACCTTTAGACGATAGTAGCTGAAACATGTTGGGATATATGAAATTGATTGTACTTTTTTATTGTTTGGCTATTTTGCACATTAAGCTATTATCTAACAATTGAAAAAAACGTCAGTAGCAGATAACTAGCCTTTGAAGAGGTTTTTCGAATCAAAACCTCCTTCAGTACCTAGATAAGGATAATAACTATCAGTTCTATATGGTCCTGCACTAAAATTATGTATTTACTTAATTGCTTTAGGAGCAACCGTTGACTTGAATCAAAAGAAATACGTTAATCTAACTACAAAAAAAGTCCTATAAAATACGTTGGATATTTTATATGTTTGCATCACTTGAAAAAGACCAGATTATCGCCACCAGAAATAAAAAATCCTACACTCGTATATACGGGAACGAATAACGCGGTGCGAGTGATAGATCCAAAATTCAAACGGCAGTGCTAGAGGGGGGATTGCATATGGACGCAGAGTGAACATACAACTTCTGTGAAAAAGGTACCATTGTAAGCTCATGAAATGCGCGTACTGAATTAGTCTAGGAGCCAGAGAGATATTGATGGTCTGAACATTAACCCGATGGCACTATGGCTTATCGTTAGAGGACGGTTCAATGATCAATTCATCTCACAGACCGAATCTTCCCCGGCAGCTAGATCTCGAAATACAGCATACGCATTTTTTTTCTTTGACTGAAGGTAAACCTTCCCAAGTTGCGGTTACTTGGAAAGCATGCCATTCTTATACACTTCCACCAGGTGCCATCATTTTTTATCGTGTCCGTATATCAGGCCAGCCAGTTAAAATTGAACCAAAAATGTACTGCAAGTTAACCCCCCAAACCTGGTAGAAAATTTTCATTGGTGTGGGCAATTGTTAACATACCCTATGCCATCAGAAGTTATCGGTCCATTTCCGAGTAATTGGCCATTATTTGGACCAAAAGTGTTTATTTTTTTTCATTTTGTGGATAAAACTTGCGGATTACAAGGTAACATGATGGCATCATGTTAAATAACTTTATTGGATGTCGAATAAATATTTAAAATTATTGCCATCACTCCTTGCCTATTTCAACCCCCCAAAACCCACTAAAACCATCCCCCAAAAAAGTATGAATCATATGATAATATGACCAATTTTATGATAAATAAGTCAATTATTGAGGACTCTGGCTGGGTTTAAAATCGAAACGGCTTTTTTTAATTTTTTTCATTTTGCCGGATGATTTTGGGGAGTTTTGGGCGGTTGAAATAGGCAAGGAGTGATGGCAATAATTTCAAATCTTCATTTGACCTCCAGTAAAGTTATTTATTATGGTGCCATCATGATACCTTGTAACCCGCAAGTTTTATCCACAAAATGAAAAGAAGAAACATTTTTGGTCCAACTAATGGCCAATTACTCGGAAACGGACCTATAACTTTTGATGGCATAGGGTATGTTAACAATTGCCAACACCGATGAAAATTTTCCACCAGGCTTGGGGGGTTAACTTGCAGTCCATTTTCGGTTCAATTTTAACTGGTTGGTCTGATAAACGGACACGATGAAAAATTATGGCACATGGTGGAAGTGTATAAGAATGGCATGCTTTTCAAGTAACCGCAACTTGGAAAGGGTTAACCTCCAGAAAAAAAAAAGCGGATGCTGTATCTCGAGATCTAGCAGCTGAGGAAAATTTGGTCTGTGAGAAATGTACCTGCACATACCGTTCTCAATAAATGGCGTTTAGTAAAATAAACCTCCACTTCTGCCGCTAGAATTTTGAATATGTCGCTCACACCGCTCATGCGCTTCCATACGCTCCTGTTCGTCAGGCGATGATAAACTGACCTTTTTAAGAGTGATACAAACATATAAAATATCTAACGGATTTTGTGGAACTGTTATCGTAGTAAGTTTACCAACGTATTACCTTCAATCTGACTCAAGTTTTGCTCCACAAAATTTAAATGAACATTTGTGAGAAAACCGAAGCAACACAGGAAAAATAGATATTTCAGCTTCCGACTATAGCATTTAGGTCTCCTTAGACGTGAAATTTTCATTTCGCTCCAATATATTGATCCGAAGACCACTTGTTAATACAACATTCTACTACGGAGATATTCTTTTTGTTCATGTAGCATTTTTGAAACAATTGAACGAATGGTTTGAATTGATAATTTTTGTGCAGGACGATATATAATTGATAGGTATTATCCATATTTAGCCATTGCAGGGAGTTTTGAGTGAAAAAACCTTTCCAAAGACCCGTTTTTTTGAATTGTTAATTACTAGCTTAATATGCAATATATCCGAAGAATAATAGAAATACAACTTCCGTGATGAAAATTCAATATTTTTCAGCTATTATCTGAAAATAGTTATTACTTTCTGAAAAGGAAATTGTTAATCGAAACATTGATTCGTTAATGACAAATTAACGGTTGAAGATAAAAGGTTGTAATTGATCTTAGAAGACCCGCTTTTCAAATACCTTCGAATCAAATCAGATTTTCCAATTTACAACACAGCGTTCCTTGATAATGACAGAAACAATTCTTTTTCCTAATGTGTCATTGTTTAAACAATGAAGTTCGCAGATTTGGGAAAAAATATTGAGAGCTTTATTGATTATATGAAACAATAACTACTTTGTTTTTATACCAATTTTATTAATAATAACGTGAAAACGTAACTATAGTTTCAACACCGAAGTGCCATTATCAAACAATTGAAAAATTATGAAGAAATAAATGAAACAGTTCAAGTATAAATAGAGTAGAGTAAAGTAGGGTTGAGATTAAGGGATCAACGGAAATTCCAAAAACAGGTAGATCCTAGGAAAGTACATATTATATAGTAAACATAGCAACAATTTGTGAATTAGTGTGATTATGATTTAATATTCTAAGAATTAATTGAAGAGCGGTTTGAAAGACAGTACAGTATTACATAGTAAACAAGGTAACAATTTGTAAATTAGTGTTACTATAATTTAATATTCTAAGAATTATTTTAAGAGTGGTTTGGAAGACACATGAAGAGATCACTTTGATATAGGTCTAACTGATCATTGCGGATATTTTTATTAGAGTTTTTGCCACCTTTATAAATTTCTATCGATTCTAATGTATTCAATTTGAAACCTCTGGTTCGGTTTGGTTATGTAAAATGCTTAGGCTATCTCAATTAGGGAAATTATGACCATTCTGTAAAAAATGATTAGCAAAGGTTGAGTCAATTTTTGTTGAGTCTCAACGAGCGAAAATGTTTTTCGTTTCTTAATATGAAATTACGACATGTTCCACCTATATGGAAGTCATCACAGTATGGGCAAATCATCTTATAAACTCCAGGTTTTCTATATTTATTGGTTTTGTCTTTGGTGTTGTATAAAAGATGGCAAAGTTTATTTTGAGGTTTGGAACTGATTTTAAAATTATGGCGTGATAAAATGTTAGCAATATGTTTTATACGCTTATAAATTTTATAGAAAGTTAATTGTTGTTCTTTGAGATTTAATAGTTTAATTATTTGATCTACCGGGAAACCATTATCGATGGCTATTCGTTTCATCGTGTTCAACTCAATAATGAGGTGTTCTATTGACAATGGTATCGAAAATGCTCTATGGATCATTGAGTGATATGCTGCTAATATATGGATACGAGGGCTAAACAATGGGTTCGGAATAGTAATGTCTGTATAAGTGGGTATCCTGTAGATATTGAAGTTTATTTTATTATGGTCACGTATTAGTGTTAAATCCAAAAAGTTTAATGTCCTATCTTTTCCTGTTTCCAACGTGAATTCAATTTTTGGGTGAAGTTGGTTAAAAATGAAAGAAAGGAATTCGATTGTCTGGATTTGCCTTTGAAGAAGGCAAGTACATCATCTACGTATCTATAGCAAAATTGAATATGTTTTTTTGCTTATGTGCAGTTCATAAATTTGTCCCCCAGATCAGACATAAAAATGTCTGCTAATAGTGGACTCAATGGGTTACCCATAGCGAGACCTGAATTCTGTACATAAAATTTATTATAAAATTGACAATAGTTTTGACTCAAGCATAGGTCAAACGCTAGTTCTATTTCATTGTGAATTAAAGGGCTAATATGTGATCTATCTAAAATGTTTCTGATTAGAGGCTTACATTCTGAAGTTGGAATATTCGAAAACATGTTTGAAACATCAAAGGAAACAAAAAAAACATTGGTTGGTATATGGTGTTTTTTGACCAATTCCGACAATTCGAGAAAGTTTTTAACAGTAAATTTAGGTTTAAAATTAGTGAATTTCTTGAATTTCTGATTTAATTTCATTGCAAGGTCCCTTGTTGGACTATTGGGGGCATTTTCTTTGTGATTTTTAATGAGTCCGTATAGTTTAGGAGAGTCAAATAAAATTTCACTATTTTGTAGGAATCATTTTGTTTTTAATTGAAAAAGGTTAGTTGGGTCTTTACGTATTTCGTTTAATTCCGCTTGGAAAATACTGACATTTTATCCTCATAATCTTGTTTAGGGATAATTATTATTGCATTCGATTTATCTGCCTTTGTGAGGGTTAAATCTTTTTCTTTCAGTTTTTGATTAATTGATTCGATTTAGATGTATCTGTATGATTGAATTGTTTTTTAGATGTTGAAAGTGATTTTCCTGTTTCTAATTTTGTTAATTTAGAATTATTCGCGTTAATATTTTTCAAAGCTAATTCTACCTCAGCAATACTAGTTTCTAGAAAAGGGTTACTTTGAATATGTGGAGAATACTTTGGTCCCTCATTGAGTGAACAAATGTCTTCTTTTGTAAATATGATTTTGGAGTAATAATAACTCTCTCACTAAATTTGAAATTTGTTATTTCTTGGAGGTGATTATTGACCGGTTTACATTTTAGAAGATCATTTAACTTCTTTGACTGTGTGAGATATTTAGTGGGAATGAATTTACTGACGCAGTCTTTAACATAATCGAAAAATTAATCGAATTCGACAGGATGGAGTTTATAGAATGATTCAGAGTGTAATGCCGTTAAGTAATGTGAAATCACTGAACGTTTTCTGTAGAGATTTTTATTTTCTTTTCAAGCCAGATGATCCACGCTTTTTTGAACTGATATACTTGGGTGTGATGTTCAAATGTAAGCACTGTTAATCAAACCAATTATTCTGACTCGTTGTTCGCTGTTTCTTCGATAACTTGTGAAATTCTTTGGCTTAGGATGCCGTACAGCCATTCTTCAAAAAATCGATGATGAAGCCGTTACTTTATGGTGATTTATCATTTTGATTATAGGAAATAATAACTACTTTGTTTTTATACCACTTTTATTAATAATAACGTGAAAACGTAACAACAGTTTCAACACCGAAGTGCCATTATCAAACAATTAGAAAATTATGAAGAAATCAATGAAACAGTTCAAGTATAAATAGAGTAGGGTAAAGTAGGGTTGAGATTAAGGGATCAACGGAAATTCCAAAAACAGGTAGATCCTAGGAAAGTATTCTAAGAGTTATTTTAAGAGTTTATTTTAAGAGTTTTGTTGAGTCTAATCGAGCGAAAATGTTCTTCGTATCTTAATTTGAAATTACAAGTTCTACCTATATAAAAGTCATCACAGTCTGTGCAAATCATCTTGTAAACTCCAGGTTCTCTATATTTATTGGTTTTGTCTTAGGCGTTGTATATGAGATGGCAAAGTTCATTCAATATTCCCTAAACAAGATTATGAGGATAAAATGTCAGTATCCAAGCAGAATAAAATGAAATACGTAAAGATCCAACTAACCTTTTCGATTAAAAACAAAATAATCTCTACAAAATAGTGAAATTTTATTTGACAGTTGTTTCGAAAAATATAAACTCATTAATAGCAATCCTTGCTCTCCTCATCTATACGGACTTATTAAAAATCATAAAGCAAATGCCCTCACACGACCTGTAATGCCTTAAATCAATAGTCCAACAAGGAACCTTGCAATCGAATTAAATCAGAAATTCAAGAAATTTTTTTTAGCAAAAAAACATATTCAATTGTTGTACAGATACGTACGCCTTCTTCGAAGGCACATCAAGACAATTAAATTCCATCCTTTCATTTTTAACCAACTTCACCCAAAAATTGAATTCACGTTGAAAACAGGAAAAGATAGAACATTAAACTTTTTGGATTTAACACTAATAAGTGACCATAATAAAATAAACTTCAATATCTACAGGAAACCCACTTATACAGACATTACTATTCCGAACTCATTGTTTAGCCCTCGTAGCCATGAATTAGCAGCATATCACTCAATGATCCATAGAGCATTTTCGATACCATGGTCAACAGAATACTTCACTATTGAGTTGAACACGATGAAACGAATAGCCATCAAGAATGGTTTTCCGGTAGATCAAATAATTAAACTAATAAATCGCAAACAACAATTAACTTTCTATAAAATTTATCCGCGTATAAAACACATAGATGTAACCATTAAACTGATCTCTTTGACATATTTTGGTACAGTAAGCGAAAATATTGCTTACATTTTATCACGCCATAATTTTAAAATTAGTTTCAAACCTCAAAATGTACTTTGCCACCTTATATATAACGCCAAAGACAAAACCAATTAATATATAAAACATGGAAATTATAAGATGCTTTGCTCAGACTGTGATTACTTTTATATAGACAGAACTTGTCGTGATTTCAAATAGAGATACGAAGAACATTTTCGGTCGCTTAGAATCAACAAAACTGACTCAACCTTTGCTAATCATTTTTTACAAACTGGTCATAATTTTCCTAATCTAGATAGCCTGAGCATTTTACATAACCAAACCAGAGGTTTCAAATTGAATACATTAGAATCAATAGAGATTTATAAAAGTGTCAAAAACTCTAATAAAAATATCCTTAATGATCAGTTAGACCTATATCAAAGTGATCTTTTCATGTGTCTTTCAAACCGCTCTTAAAATAATTATTAGAATATTGAATTATAATCACACTAATTCACAATTTGTTACCTTGTTTACTATGTAATACTGTATTGTCTTTCAAACCGCTCTTTAAATAATTCTTAGAATATTAAATTATAATCACACTAATTGGCAAATTGTTGCTATGTTTACTATATAATACTGTACTTTCCTAGGATCTACCTGTTTTTGGAATTTCCGTTGATCCCTTAATCTCAACCCTACTTTACTCTTCTCTATTTATACTTTAACTGTTTCATTGTATCCTTCATAATTTTCTAATTGTTTGATAGTGGCACTTCGGTGTTGAAACTATAGTTACGTTTTCACGTCATTATCAATAAAAGTGGTATAAAAACGAAGTAGTTATTATTTCATATAATCAAAATGATAAATTACCATAAAGTAACGGCTTCCACCATCGATTTTTTGAGAGCTTTATTGTAAAAAACGCATTCTTCACATTATGAATCTCGCTGTGGTCCTTTAGAAACGAAAAAACTCAAATTTTGATTCTTCCCTTACTACTCCAAGTAGGTAAGTGCCGAGAAAGCACACCCAAACCATAATCTTGTATTCGGGAGACCTATTCCTGTGAATTTTACTCCATTTTTGCAAAGAGCCGCATCACGTCTTCCCATGTTTAACATTATGATTCGGCTATGCACGAACATATTCACTTTTATGTTCGATTGTTACAATTAAAGTGCAACTAGCATAAGCCGAATGTCTACAGTGACGATACATACAGTTCTCACTAGGCCAACATAGAGGTCGGCGAAATGTAAAGAGTCGCTCGGATGAGATAACATCACATAATGCTATCTTTGAATAATATCAGCCTTCAATGCAAAGCACTACAAATTAAAATATCAAGGATATACCACATTAAGAATTGAATTATTTCAAAATACTAGATATGTGTCGAATATTTAGGTGCATTCTAATTTATAAACGAATGAAAATTATGAAGAACATTCAGTGGTTGTGCTACCATGAATATTCCTTGAATAGAGTGATACTATATACAGTCATTAAATTCGTTGGCTTGTAAATGTTAAATGATTGTTGGTACCTATTGCATATTTCTAATATAATCTTAGTTCTTGATGACATCGTTATATGTGGCTGCACTCATTTTATAATTCCGCGAGCTTCACATACTCATAGAAATAATACGAACATTACCTCTTTCCCGACGTTGCCATTCAGCGGAGGCAGCAGCGCAACGTATGTGATGCAAAAATAAGATTTATGTAATCGGACGTGACAACGTGCCCTCCCCATAAGTTTTGTTCAACACCAGCGCCAGCGGTATATACGGGAACTAAAAATTTCTGTTGTGAGTATAGAGACTACTTTGTGGTCTCCGACAAAAATTTCTGCCTAGGGCTCTGGGAAGCCTACTGAGGCCAGAGGCAATGAAAACATGCGAAAACGTTGTCGCTTCCGAAGTCGGAGGTGACAACGTCATATATGAGGTGTCAACGTATCTCCAGTATCTACTTTCGAGGCCACAACGTATATATATATATATATATATATATATATATATATATATATATATATATATATATTGGACAAATGCGCAGTGTTGCATTTGCGGAGAGGACTATCTCCGGAATTGCACGAATATATGAAGCTTGCCAAAGGAAGCATCTTTAAACAACTTTATGCTGGAGAGACCTATCGATACCTGGGAACCTGGGAATTGAACAGCGTCCCAACTATGACGCTTACCAGGTTAAGGTGGCTCTCCGCGTACAGAAACCTGGTTCGAAAGATTTGGTCTTCCGATCTTTCGAGAGGGAACAAGGTGTCTGCAACAAATATGCTTGACGTTCCAGTCTTGCTCCACTCTTTTGGAGTTGTGAAATGGACGAGCAATGAGCTTCATAGACTCGACAAAGACACCCGAAAAATGATGCATATCCATCACAGTTTGCATCCTAGGTCATCCGTTTCCCGCATTTATCTCCCACGTCACCGGACAGGTAGAAGACTTCTCAGTCTGTACGGTCTGCATCAAAGTGTGATTCTGAGTATAGCTTGCAAAGTTCTTAGGAGTTCGGATCTCCTCCTGTGCCTTGTTGAAAGTCACGAATTGGCCGCAGTGAGGGTATTCATCGTAAGGGCAGCACAAAAAGCGAAATTCAGATCAGTCGAGAAGGCCTACTAGAGGGAACATCGAGTTCCAACCTTCTCGCCTGAAAGCCCAGATGAATGCCAAGGAGCAAGGTCTTATGCTCAGGCGGCATGTTGACTAGCAGATACAAGGTGTATTTTATCGAAACATCGAAATGCTCGGCTTGTCAACTAGGCTGACCTCCGGCTACCTAAGATAGGTTGAGATAAGTTGACAGATCTGTACACCAAGGAGCTTATGTCAGATTGCAAGGTGGTGGTAAGAAGGGCCATCGGTATCTCTCTATCAATGTTTCCATTCCAGACACCTTTTCCATAATTTCTCAACTGTTACCTGCCAAAAATATTTCGAAGGTTATATTACCGCTTATTAATTTTTGTCTATCCCCCACATATTTTCTGTACAATGGCAAGTTTCACGAGCAGTCCTCGGGAGCAGCCATTCTTCGCACATTTTCTCATAGCTAATATCTTCATGGAAACTTCCAAGCAAGATGCTATTGACTCATCTGCTCTCAAGCCGAAATGATGGTTCAGATATGACGGCGACACTTTGTTATTTGGCAGCATCTTGTTCCCTTCCCCAATCATATAAATTCATTACATCCCAATATAGTCTTCACCATGGAAGTTGAAAACAAAGGTTCACTCCCGACCCTAGATGTATTAGATTTTCGACAGTTTGACGGTACTTTGAGACATTCTGTGTATCGAAAACCCACTCACACCGATATATATCTCAATAACCTTTCACACCACGACTCTGCTCAAGAAATCAATTCAACATAAATTCCTTGGTCCACAGAACGGTCAACAACTTATCTCAATCCCAATTCTCAACATTAAAACATCTTGCATCTGTCTTATTATGAAATAATTTCTCTCATTATAACATTCAAAAAGCCATACAGAAATATGCTTCACTTAAAATTTCAAATGAACCTGAGTCACAAACTCCATGCCTGCTTTATCCACTGCTTATCTCGCATATATTGCAAATAACAGATCGAATTTCCAAAATGCCTAGAAAACATAATATCGCAGATCCCCTCCCTCCCCTCCATTCAGAAGATGCGTATAGCATTCCTTGTTCTTGCAGAAAAGTCTACATTGGTGAAACTGGTCGTATAGTAACTACTAGTGTGAAAGAACATGAGCGCTGTACAGGACTTCGTGACACGAAAATACTGAAATCCTAGCGCGAGCCCCAAATTTCTTTCAGCGAAAAATTCTTGGAGTGATAGGAATCCCAAAACATCCAAATAAACTGAGCCGTGACTCAAGATTTTACTTTCCCAACATTTGGAGACCCATCCTCGAAAATTTCACTCCGCACATGAGCACACAAGGGCAGAGTCAGGTGCCAGAACGGAGTTGACCATCAAAATGAAGGTAGTGGAGTGGGTAGTGTGAAGGTTTTTTCCTACTATAAATACTGCTACAGAAACCAGAATAATCAGTTTCAGGTCAAGCCTCAAGCCTGCCCTGAAAATGCCACCTGCAATGTTTGGCGAAAAGTCAGTCACTCGAGCTATTGTGACGCAGAATCCATCCGTGAAAAACTTGCTTAGTTAATAGTGTATTCCATTCGATGTTTGATACTGACACTCACTGTCACATGAACAATCAAAATGTACCTGTGATATGGAGACATAAATATATGACGTCACTTGAATCTTCAAATGAGAATTTCGAACACTTCTCGAGGTTGAGTATATACAGGTGATGTATATCTATTACCAGAAAAACACGGTTGCCCTTATGGATTGATAAAATGCTATAATTCCATTTGAAAGAATGAACATGAATGTCAGAAGTACCATTCGGAACGGGGCTACTGCACCAAAATCAATACAGTTCCTATTTCCACAACTTTGAAGCGATCTGTAGAATTTCAAAACAATACGACCAGCAGAAGCGGCGCCATCATATTCACAATGAGTTACGAACACACGCATGCGGCAGACATTGTATTAAAAATTGTTTGGAATGATTTAGATATGCTTAAAACTGATATATCCTGAAACAATTTTTTGAGCTGATTACGATTGTTGAATATGTATAGATATACTGTGTGTTAATCAGTTTTTATTTGATATTACAATTCAGTAATCATAATAATACGTGAACTTCGAACAAACTTCTAACTTCTTGACAGTTGCTATGACTAGTTTTGTTGATTCTCAAAAAAAAAACGCTTGATGGAAGTGATGCTATTTCTAACGCCTCATATTTTGTCGTGTCTTGGAATATTATTTTTCTTGTTGCTGTATTCAACAACAATAGTTACCTCACACTATATTATACTGCATATAGTGAGAGAAGTGAGAATACCTGGAGATATTCTGTTCTTTCGTAAAGACATAATCAGTAATCAAAAGTCCAAAACAAAAGATATCAGTTTCACAAATGCCCTCATGAGAAACACCTGTTTGTCAGACTGTAGAGCCATTTGGAATATCTGATTGGTTATTTATAAATCTTCTCAATCTTGCTGTTGTTATTCCTTCGAAGCCGGAGTCGAAGGGTAGTATCTCTAATCTTCCACTCACATCTTCCACGGAGTCATCATCAGGAGTCTGATGCAGAGAGGAACTCTTATTCACAATTACATTCTCTAATTCCATTATTCAGAATGGAGATCTTTGATCTCAAATAACCCCAAAGAAGAAACGCTGAGGGTTAAGTTGGGTGAACAAGTAAGCCACGCAGCTGACCCGTTACGGCCTATTGTGGACAACAGTGTGAATTAAATCTGAATGATTTCGAACTCGAAGACTGAAATGAGGAGGTTACTTTAACAAACTTGCTGATCTAATTGCGTAAGGCACATTATCTAGGAAATCTGTGAGGTCATTTTCCAATGAATTCGTATATAGTTCACCATTTGAAAAGGTACGTTTTCACCATTTTCAAATCTCAGTATTATTGTACAAAAAAATTATACTAATAGAATAAAGCAGAAAATGTATTAAAGGTGCCCCGTAGCGCCGCCTCTGGTAAAAAATTTCATCGACCAATACCATATAAAAAATGCAATTGATGATAGTTAAATTATCAAAATTCCTGAGATATAAAACGAAAAACAAATTCAGTTGTAGTTTTTTATTGAAGCATTTCCGACTCCTGTTGATGGGAAATTCTTTTCTCATTTTTTCCTGTTCAATAATCACCTTATGAAGTGGTTGACGATCACCTTTCACATAAAAGAAAACGTAATCGGTAATGATTTAATTTCTATAGGCCTCTTTATTATTTGCTGAATGAAGAGAAGGTAACGGCCACATAATAAGCTCCCCAGATAACTATTTTTTCAATAACAGGGGAATTTCCTACCTGTGACATTTCCTATCTCAGAATTATAGCTGCTATCTGGATTCACAGCGGTAAAAAAGAACATACAGCAGCTGAGTAGTAGAAATCGGGTGGAATGTATAAATATGAGGGTGATAGCAATATATGACGGAATATTTTATAAAAATTAATTATTAACTGGAAGAATATAATAAATCATTGAACCAGCATTATATGGAACGAATTATCTCAAACTGAATAGATTCAGTAAGTACTTGTTAAAAATACATTTTAAACTTGAATAAATAACTATTGAAATTTTGATTTTCACTAATTTGATGACTAATTGTGACTATAGTCACATTTGCTTCACCACACAAATATTGCAAAGTACTATCTCACTATAGAACTTCAATGATAATCCTAGGGTAGATAGTTGTTGGAATTTTACCTGATTCATTGAATAAAATATAAGGTAGTAGCAAACTGGAAATCGTATTATTCAAATTAAACAAGGCAGTATCTGTTGATCGTTCAGTAGGATATCGGATTTCATTTATTCATCAAGTTAGTAATTTGTAACATTTGTAAGAATAACTTATTAAATTGGTGGAAATCGAACTTTCAATAGTTATTTCATTTAAATTTACAAATTGTTCTATCGAAAATAATTTCAAAGCATCTCTAAAAGATTGTTACAGCCCTATGAATCTCAGCTCAATAAATTCTCTCCAAATATGGATATAACCCGCAACCTTACATTCTAGCAATGCAGAAAGAGCGAACACAAATACTTTGAATTAAACTATGAATTAATCATTCATGAATAAATTCACTTACAGATTCTGAATCTACTATGCTTTTAGGACAGAATAACATTCTTCATATACATTTTCACAAATCTGAAATACATTCCTTCCAAACAAAAATACGATAATATTGTCAAGATCTAAACTAACCTGACTCTCACTAGTTCAAACTCAGATCATTTGAAATTTTGGAGATCGAACTAATCTAATAGCTTTATAAGAAAAGGTAGATTATAATAATCCAACATTGAGATCGCAACCTTTTTCTCTATTGGAACTCTCAAGAAAAATTACGCTGATATCCCTAAGATAACTGAATCTGATAATCTCAATCGAATGATCTTATTATTTATTTGGAACTCTATTCACGAACACCTGCGAACATCGAATCCTCCGATTTGCGGAGGAGCTTACTATTACAGAATTTATGGAAGAGTTTCTTCTCAATATTGCCACCTCTTAATAACGAACGCGGACATTCGGTTGTCACCAATATACGAAAATATAATATGATATATTATCTCCCTATTGAAAACAGATGAGATTGATGTCGTTCGGAATAAAGATGTTTTAGCATTACATGAAGGTTTATTGCACCTCCATGTACCTACATCTACCCTGAACTTACCCTACCGAAATTATATGGTGGATGCGTAATTATTTTGGCACAGTTAAAACTCATCTTTTTAGTGTCAATACAGATTGCACAAGAGTGTTTATCTATTCACGATAAAATTGATGCCAATGTGGCCAGTGAACAACTTAATCCAATTGTCCGAAAATTTCATTGTCGAAAAAACGGCACTTCTATAAATATATCTGACATAACACAATTTCCCGAACGAGACTGCTGTTAGGCAATAACTCTGTATAAGATAAAACAATATATTACAATAAAAATTAACTGAAACAAAACCATGCTTTGAAAATAGACAAACCAAAAACAAAACTTATGATGTTCCATGCATGAAATAAATCTTATATTAGAGACACCTCAAAATATTGAAAAAAATTAAAGAGAGAGAGAGAGAGAGAGAGAGAGAGAGAGAGAGATAGAGAGAGAAAGAGAGAGAGAGACCTCACTAATTGTGTTAAACAGCCGTTTATCAACTTGTTCAATCAAAATAACTGCTTACGAATAGCAGTCAGAATGCGGCGTTGCCATTTTTCCTCGGCGTCGGGGGCGCCCACAAATCGACAGGCTAAAAGTGATGCATACACCTGATGAACATACAAGAGTTGGGAGCTGATGCCCCTAGCGGCATACACGTTGTACCAGCAATACTCAAAACGGCAAATAGCACTATCATCTCAGCGCTCAGACAAATTTTTGCCAAAGAGATCTGTGACCCGATATGAATGATTTACTAGGGAAAAACTTCCGAGCGTCCGTATACGGATGCAAAAGACAGTCCTTTTGGGTTCAATGAGACTACTTAGGGCATACGATTTGGGTACCTGGAGCAGCTACTCACCGACCGGTGAGGAGGCGAAGCTTCGGATAACTGATAGGTTATTCTGGCGCGATTGCTGCGATGTCGTCGAAGCGCGCAGCAGCCCCGACCAGCTGTTAATGTGTTTATATATATTTATCTACTTAATTTATTTTTCTCAGGCTTAGTGGCTAATTAACACACATAGACCATAAAACCATCTTCCCTAGTTTTGGGATTTAGATTCTATCATCAGAAGATATTCACTCCACTAATTAACCTAACGTACTTGTATATAAATCAGCTCAACTATCTCTGTTACCTCCATTTCAGACCATGTTCCTCACTTGCTGAGACCAGTTTTTCCTAATGAGCAGTCCAATCAGGCAGGCTTCCATCTGCCTGCAACCGTTCACTAGTTTCCACTTTCCCGAGTGTGGTAATTCTAGCAGTGGAATGTGTCTTTGATATTTCTTTTTCGAGATGCTCACCGCAAGTTCAAGGTCTATTAGGCGTTCTATAGCCCCCAGTTTTGCCACCTCATCGGCTATTTGTTGTAACCGGGGAACCAGAATAGGGTGAGGTCGCCAGCATCTTCGCCCAGATTATTCAGCGTGTTGATGCACTACCGCTCCAGCTTCCAGGTTATTCTCATGCTACCCAGCGTAGCAAGGGCTACCTTGCTGTCTATGCATATACTGATGTGAGTTTGCAATCTCTTTTAGGGAACAGCGCGTTATTTCCAGTATCCCCACTTGAAGAATGGTGGTGTGTTTGGCCAGAAGTAATGAAATACTTCCACCTGGGCCCTTGCGGTATATCCCTGCCTATTCAATCTATTTTAACTAGATTATCACCAAAATATTCAACATTCAATCTTGGCGAGGGATAAATATTCATTTCGGGATTAAGAGGAAATGGTCAACTGAGGCACCAGCTACGATTTCTATCATAATAGTTATATCATGCAGTTGTAAAAAGGGTTTGCGATAAGCGATGAAGATGTCTGAGAGTTACATAACATTGTTCAACTATGTGCACCAACAGCCATTAACATCGTTGCCGAAATGCACCACCTAGAGGAATAATAAACTGACGAATAAAAAATGTTAGTATCATTCAAAAAAAAGCAGTATAGGTGGTGAGGAAACGAGCTCCAATTAGATAATGTTTAGTTATAGTGCTCTAAAATTACTGTTTTTGCAAAATTATCTAATTCGTCTTGAATAATTTCACTTTTGTACGTATATTGTAATGTGTGGCCTATATTATCATGTGAAATTATTACAATTAAAACCACGTTTTACATATTCTAACAGCCTGCTCAAAACTTCTCCTAATTTTGAACGTTATTCGATAGAATTCAGTGAGGTCGGAGGTCCAGCTCTCAAATGTTAAATTCACAACTGAAATGGAGGAAGAAATTTCCATTGAAGCTTTTCCAATATTCTGTAAACCCACCTATATATCTGGCAATTCATAATACTACAAAACCATCATTGTCAACATAAAATAGTTTTATATACAAACTACTCAACGTAAAAGCGTGGATTGACAATTTTGATAATGAATTGAATATGATTATATAAATCGCGGTAATAAATGGTTACTCTTTCGAACTAATAGATCAGATCTGAAAACGATTCAAGATGGCTGTCAACTCAATATTGTCCAAAATGAAACAAACCTATTTTAATGTCGGTATCAACTATATGGAGCCACCCACTACATAAATTTGAAATTTTAGTAACTTAGGAATTGGCATAGGGATTAAAACGAATAATAGGGTAGCAAAGTTTGTCAAAAGTTATGAAGGTTAATCCTTCGAGGAGGTTCACCAGCTGTCATATGAATCTTGGTTACACCAGAAGGACCTTCAAAAATGGATCAAAAAACAAACATCTTAGTTTTATCAATAATAAATCTGACCCAACATTTGCAGATAATTTAATTATGGAATACGATAACTTTATAGATAACGTTGAGATCTGACACAATCGGAATAAAAATAATAGATCAAATTTTCAGGGATCATCAGATATTAATTAGTATAGGAAGTCAAAAATCCTGTTGAACGATCAACAAATACTCAATAATTCTGCTCTGTTAACTTTGTTCAATCAGATTTTCAATTTGTTACCATTTAATCGTTGAATCTCTCAATAGATTCAACCCCAATTAGATGAAATTCAACTAAACATCTCTCCTATGAATATCACTAATATAATTGTATTAGATTGACTCTTTTGTTCTGAGTTAGTACTTCATAATATAGGTTACGTTGTTAGTGGAGCTAATAATATTCGTTCATTAAACTAGTGAAAATGGAACTTCTAATAGTGGTTTTATTCAAATTTATAATGGATTTATCACGGTGATTCTATGCAATATCTTATTCTATCAATATATGGATTATCACAAAGTTACGGTTTCTATTATCGATTTTTTACAATAATTCATACTGATTTGTTCAAATTTTGATTAGTATTGGTTCTTGTAGTGGACTTCGGAGATGATTGGTAGAACTGAAGTAAGACCCGTTGTGAAAACCAAAGAAGATTCTTATTCAGCTCCTCTATTTCCTCCTAGATTGGAATGGTATAAAATGTATAATAAGGAAGCCGTTGGAGCTGAAATATTATCTGCATTCGAATTATTAGAAGTGAGTAGAAATTGAGATTGTCATGAATGATAATCGTTATTAATATAATGTCTAATTCATATGGATCCAATATAGGAAATTACTACGATTCTTCTTATATTACAGATATCAGGTGAAATACCGGATGATGATGGAGATGATGATCAAATAGTTAGTATTCCGGACGATATCAAACCGAACTTGATTAATTTTAAATTGGAAGTTCTATTCTGGGGTGTTAGGAATTTGAAGAAAACTGGTTTCAAACAGATAAATAATCCAAGAATAACAATCGAATGCATGAAATCTATAATACACTCAGATACATTGGCAAACGCACATGTGAATTCAAATTTTGAAAATTATGTGAAATCACTTGAAATAGTAAGTGTTCGTATCTGATATTGAAACTATTGAAAATGAGGTCCCTGAGTTTTTCCTTCTTCTTAGTTATTACCGACGAAATTAGAGTATGCATCTCCGTTGGTCCTCAAAATGTCGGATAGTAGGAGCTTCGGGATGTTTGTTCATGCTGGTACTTACATAAAACACATCAAACAGTTTTTGATCCAGCTGGTGACTGAAACGGAACGCGAAAAGCTTTTATCTGGTGTTCTCAATAACCAACAAGATGATGATACGCAGTCCTATTTGGGTAATATGAATGAAATCAAATATGTTTCTTGATGTGAATAGTTCCTATTTACGCCTTGTTAGACTTATGAATGCTTAATTGAAACACAATGGGAAATTATGGAGATAAATCAGTATAACAATTTAGAATCAACATAAAGGCAGATATACCAAGACACCATTATGAGATTGAGTAATATGATATTTGATGATTCAGGGGAGTGGATTTATTTGCCATATTAATTATAATTTTCCGTAAGTACATTGAATGATACAGAATTCAATTTCCTGAATTATGAAGATAACTTAGATTCGATTATATAAACGTGAAACATTGAATCATAGGCGGATTTGAACCCTCATTCCTGGATGTCCAGTCTAGCGTGTTAACCAATTACGCCACTTCGGTCCCGTCAGAGTCTCACATTTTTGTAAAATATGAGACTCTAACGGGACCAAAGTCCAGTAGTGAAAACAATTCCAATTATGAAATATGAAAAGAAAAACATTAGATGTTATTACCATATATCAATGGTTTTTCTGAAAAGTTAAGCAATATAGTAAAAAAGTATGATCTACATATATGCCATGAAAGTTATTTGAACCGGACAAGTCATTTAACTGAATTAAGAAGCGACGTACCTTCCATAAAGATGCCCATTCTTTATATTCCATGCCTTGTGAATATTGTGGAAGAGTATACATCGGCCAATCTTCCCAATACCTCGAAAATAGATTGAAAGGGCATGCATATACGAAAAATTCATTCACTGCATTCAGTAAATATATGAAAGTCACAAACATTCATTCGTTTACAACAATACAATATTTTTGGATGTTGAGAAAAGTGGACAAATGTTTGATATTAGACAGTATTCCAATTAAGAGAAACAAATGTGGTAATAATTAAATTGATCCTAATCTTTCAAAACTTCATAATAATCTGATTCAAACCTAACCATATTCAGATATTTTTAATTACAATTTTCTGTTGTCTATTTAATTCAACCTAAGATGATTATGTATTATATGACATTACTACATTCATGACGGTGACAGTTTTGAAATAAGAATTCCATAGAGCTACCTTAAAGCACGGTCGTATACACAGGTCTGGAAACTCGAGGTTGTTTCCTATGTGAGCAGTGAGTCCCTTACGCGTCGAATTTCGCGTAGTACCAAAAGACACCACGTAGGGGAATCATAAAAGGCGTCACGTAAGAGTATCATCTTGATCTCTATGAAGAGTATTCTGTGACAAGTGTCTGTTGACTTGTAAACACAATTTCATACGAAAGTTTTAACGTTCAGATCTCGATAGCGCTTCCGGCTCCGGGATTTTCACGTGGCCTATCGAAATTAGAAGGTTCAAATTGTATAAAAACACAATTGCATGAACGCCAGACGTCCTATGTAATTAGTAAAGGGCGGAATATTTGCACGTCAATTCAGTTGAAATATGCGCAAATATATGCATAGTTTTTCTTTGAAATATGCAACAATATGCATTTATTTGTCAAAATATGCAATTATATGCCTTGAATATAACATGGAAAAATGGAAATAAAGGAACGCCGACTCTTACAAAAATTATCTATTTTGAGTAAAATTAAAAGAAAAATATAACAGGTAAAATTTTTAACCTGAAATAGTATAAAATGCATTTATAACGATATATTTTTCAAAATTTTCCAATAAAAATGTTAGCCTTCTGTCTGTAAAAATATGTTTGTACAAAGAAAGAGATCTTTCAACATCTACCGATGTGATCTGACAATATTTTAATTTGGGTAGTAAGTTATAAGGCCGAAGTATTACTTCGTTGGATGCTTTAGTATCAAAAATATTTTTGACTTCCATTAAATAATTATAGCCTTCATTCTTCCGCACAACAACTTCTAGTTTACTTCATACTTGATTTCCTACATCACCGGGAACTTTTTTGCATTTGTCGGAAAAAGTTTCAACAATATTAATTGATTCTCTTAAACTCATATTCCTACTTTCTAACGAAGTTATTATATCTAGTATAAAACTAAAATCAACCTTAATAAAAACGAGTTCCTTGACTAAATTTACATTTTTGAATACTGCTTGACTTTGCACTACACACTGTGAATTGTCTTCTAAATCTAAAAATATGTCTTTAATGGCTTCAAAATGGTCTGCGTAGAGTATCGCGGTCTTAATCCATGTTCCCCATCGAGTAATTACGGGCTCTGGAGTAAACTAACTCCTGGCCATTTCTCTCTATAGATCTGCACTCTTAGAGGTGCTTTCAAAAACACTTTCTTCACATTTGAAATTAATTTGTTCACCAAGGGATATGCTGTTCTAATATTTTCTGCAACTCTGTTTATCCCGTTTAGAAGGCAAGTGACATGTACCATATTGTGATATTTTTAAGTTTTGGCCTACTTTAACCATATACGGCGCTGCGTCAGACAAAAACACTAAAAACTTCTCTACTGGAACTGGATTTGGTAAAAAAAATTTGATAGAGACTGCTGAATAAATCGAGTTACGGTCACATTATTTGTTTTGTCTAACTGTTTAGAAGACATTAAATATGGCTTCCCTGGCTCATTTTCTTGAAGCCCTCCAGTAATAAGATGTGCGATATATCGACCACATGAGTCTGTGCTTTCATCAACAATGATATAAAAATGTTCATCGCCCAGTGAAAGTTTAATTTCTTCCATTACGGTTTCGTAAACTGCTTGCACATACTTCTTTCTAAGTGTGGATTCGTCAGGGATGTTTTGATTACAATTTTTTTGAAAAAAATCTCTGAATTGTGTATTTTGCAGTTTCTTCAAAGGTATATTTGCTGCGACTGAAGCTTTGCATAAGTCTTGATGAAACACCTCCTTTTCACTCTCCGGTTTGACATTTTGAAATGCGGTTTGCACACACTGCCGAACGGGCACAGATTTATTTTTCTGCAACTTAGCTTTATGCATAGCTGTTTTCAAGTGTTGATCAGTTTGGAACTTCTTTTCACAAACAATGATTTTGGCACAAACTTTGCAAAACACTTTATCCCCACTAAACTCCAAGTCAGGAAAATTTTTAATCCAAGAAGCGGCTTTCGGCATTTTAGGCGTTTGAAATAAACATTTTCGAAATCACTCTTTTCACACTGGAATCTATCGACAAACTTAACTATACAATATAAATACAAAAGAACAGCCCACATTTGCTCTCCAATTAGGCACCGAAAAGGAACAAGACAAGAAGGTTCACTTGGCGTCGGTACTTCGAAGTCCGAACTATGAAAGCAAGCCGCAGCATTCTAACTAGACCCCCGCCCACCGAACAGAAGTTTCTGTTTGGTGACAATACTTACTACCACCGAACACGACTTGGCACCCCCAGGGATTATTCAAGTGTGCCAGCGAAATAGATAACATTAGGGGTGGAGCTTCAAGTGAACCTTCTTGTCTTGTTTCTGTTCGGTGAAATAGGCAAGCTGATTACTTGGAAATTCCTAAACATCCAATAAATGCCGGCAATAAACCATATAATTATGAAACCTACCCACCTTTTAAATTATTTCAATTATCTGCAAGGGTCGCACTTAATCTTTCGATAAAACGAAAAACATAAAAATGCACACTAATATTACTTTTGCCGAAATATGCAATTTATTATGGAATTTGTAAAAATATGCAAAATATGCAAATATATGCATTTGCATATATTCCGCCCTTTAGTAATTAGCTACGAACGTAATCATTTTGACATATGCCTCCAGGAGCTCGGTACGCGTCAGTTAGAGTTTATACTTTCTACGTCGATCTTGTTAATTCGGGGCCGTTTTATGCCCCGTGCGGCCGGAGTCAGTTGTAATGGAGTGTTTTCGACTATGGGCCGCTAGCTCCTACCCGCTTTGAGTATATTTTAGGAGCTACAAAATTCCCTTTGGTACATCGCACGTCAGACAATAGTAGCTGACAGCTGAGAATACCTCAAACTGTTTTAATTGAATTTTCCTATTCAATCGACATTTTGGGACCCGAGACTATGCTATTTAGTTGGCCCCGTTCATAAACTAACGACATGGAACGAAAACCGCATGCGAAAAGTTCTCGTTAAGACGTTCTATGTACCGCAAATTTGTACTTTTCTAACTCGCGAGCTAAGCGCTCCTCACGTGAACGTCATTCGATTTATCGAAGATTAACCAATTCAAAACAGTTTTCGACCCAGTTTGGGGCTATCACGACCTTTTAAAAGGTTCAAAGTTAACATTTCGACAATTTCAAGCGATGCTTAAACGGTTCAAATGGGCATTAGTAACACTGCTTTCGATATGTATGCGTTCTTGGTATATTGGTTCGTAGATATACTGAAAATAATTTTTATTTCACTTTCAGTATATCTACGAGAAAGCATACATATATTAGAAATGGTTCGAAAATATCAATAAAAGAATATATATATATATATATATATTTGTATGTTTTCTTGGTATATTGGTTCGTATATATACTGATAATGAAATAAAAATTCTGTTTGACGTTTCGACAATGTTTATTGCCTTTATCAAAATTGGTAATTGAATTAGTGTTTCCATGTAATTTAGAAAAGAATAGATGATTTCGATTAATGAAATGCGTCTGCAGCCGACTTGTGTTTTAAGATCCAATTAAAACTGCAGAAAACATTGGATCGGTTATGTGTGAAAGAGTAATGTATGGCTAACTACAATTTGAAATAGATTGAATTTGATTAAATACAAGACATTCTAAGATTGTACAATTATAAATATCTATGAATTATTGTATGAATTAGTTATTCTATGATAAGTATTTCAGATCTATCATAATCAACTATTCAAGTTTAAGATAATTCTATGGAATTTAACCTCAAAATTGTTACTCTATAGTGTCATAGTTAAATAATACTTCATCTTTTTTAGGTTGAATTTTAAATAGACAAATGGAAAGTGGCACTTCAAATTAATAAAATTTTGTTAAGTTTGAATTAGATTATTGTACAGTTTCGAAAGATTGGAATCTATTTTGTCATTTACACCACTGTTCCTTTTAATTTGAATAGATTCTAATATCAAACGTTTGTTGTCGTTCGTTTCAATATTTAAAATTTTTGTATTGTTGTAGTCGAAAGTATGGTTAGTGTCTTTCACATGTTTATTGAGCGCAGTTGATGAATTTTTGTATATTTGTGACCATTCAAAATTTTTTCGAGGTATTGTGAAGATTGGCCAATGTATACCTTTTCGCAATCTTTGAAAGGGATGGAATAAACAGTATGGGTTATTTTTTTGAAAGGTACGCTGCTTTTTAATTTTGTAGAGAGACTTTTCTGATTTAAATAACTCTTATGACATGTATGTAGGTAATAAGGTTTCACTATATTACAAATTTTTTCTGACAGACCATTAATATATGGTAGTGATATGAAATGCTTATTATTTGATTTCTCATTATTTAAATCAGAAAAGTCTCTTTACAAAATTAAGAAGCAGCATACCTTTCAGAAAAATAACCCATACTGTTTATTCCATCCCTTGCAAAGATTGCGAAAAGGTATACATTGGCCAATATTCACAATACCTCGAAAAAAGGTTGAATGGTCATAAATATACCAAAAATTCATCAACTGCGCTCAATAAACATGTAAAAGACACTAACCATACATTCGACTACAACAATAAAAAAATTTTAAATATTGAAACAAACAACAAACGTTTGATATTGGAATCTATTCAAATTAAAAAGAACAATTGAGTAAATGACAAAACAGATTCCAACCTTTCGAAACTTTATAATAATCTAATTCGAACTTAACAAAATTTTATTAGTTTGAAGTGCCACTTTCCACTTGTCTATTTAAAATTCAACCTAAAAAAAGATAAAGTATTATTTAATTATGACATTATGAGTAACAATTCTGAGGTTAAATTCCATAGAATTATCTTAAACTTGAATAGTTGATTATGGGTAGATCGGAAGTGTTTATCATAGAATAACTAATTCATACAATAATCATAGATATTTATAATTGTAAAATCTTAAAATACCTTGTATTTAATCAAATTCAATCCATTTCAAATTGTAATTAGCCATACATTACACTTTCACACACAACCGATCCAATGTTTTCTGCAGTTTTAATTGGATCTTAAAACACAAGTCGGCTGCAGACGCATTTCATTAATCGAAACCATCTATTCTTTTCTAAATTATATGGAAACACCAATTCACATTTTGATAAAGACAGTAAACATTGTCGAAACGTCAAACAGAATTTTTATTTCATTTTCAGTATATATACGAACCAATATACCAAGAAAACATACAAATATTACAAATAGTTCAAGAATATCAATAAAAGAATATATACATATATATATAAACAAGTTTAAAGTTTCTTTGCCTAATTGGCCACTATCGTGTATGTAACTTAAGAGATATAGAATTAAATTTTCTGAATTATGAAGATAACTTAGATAATTTAACATAGGATTATAAAGATGAATAAACGTAAAAGATTGAACCATAGGCGGGATTCGAACCCACATTCCTGGATTTCTAGTCCAGGGTGTTTACCAATTACACCACTTCGGTCCTATTAGATTTTTATATTTTTTGTAGATATAAAACTCTGAAAGGAAAGTAGATCATTGATGAACACATTGCGATTCGATGCCCTACCATAGATCAACTATTCACGCACATCCATCTAAAGTTCAGTCGTTTTTTGAAGTAAGGATTGTGGGTTAGTACTGCTATGGTTGGCAGTTACTTGACAGTTCTTATTCAAATGACAGCATCCTGGTTCTTATATATTTCAATAGAACTGACTGAGAATTGTTCTGGTTAATTATAAACAAGTTTAAAGTTCCTTTGCCTAATTGGCCACTATCGTGTATGTAACTTAAGAGATATAGAATTAAATTCTCTGAATTATGAAGATAACTTAGATAATTTAACATAGGATTATAAAGATGAATAAACGTAAAAGATTGAACCATAGGCGGGATTCGAACCCACATTCCTGGATTTCTAGTCCAGGGTGTTTACCAATTACACCACTTCGGTCCTATTAGATTTTTATATTTCTTGTAAATATAAAACTCTGAAAGGATAGTAGATCATTGATGAACACAATGCGATTCGATGCCCCACCATAGATCAACTATTCACGCACATTCATCTAAAGTTCAGTCGTTTTTTGAAGTGAGGATTGTAGGTTAGTACTGCTATGGTTGGCAGTTCTATTGAAATATATAAGAACCAGGATGCTGTCATTTGAATAAGAACTGTCAAGTAACTGCCAACCATAGCAGTACTAGCCTACAATCCTTACTTCAAAAAACGACTGAACCTTAGATGAATGTGCGTGAATAGTTGATCTATGGTAGGGCATCGAATCGCATTGTGTTCATCAATGATCTACTATCCTTTCAGAGTTTTATATTTACAAAAAATATAAAAATCTAATAGGACCGAAGTGGTGTAATTGGTAAACACCCTGGACTAGAAATCCAGAAATGTGGGTTCGAATCCCGCCTATGGTTCAATCTTTTACGTTTATTCATCTTTATAATCCTATGTTAAATTATCTAAGTTATCTTCATAATTCAGAAAATTTAATTCTATATCTCTTAAGTTACATACACGATAGTGGCCAATCAGGCAAAGAAACTTTAAACTTGTTCATAATTAACCAGAACAATTCTCAGTCAGTTCTATTGAAATATATAAGAACCAGGATGCTGTCATTTGAATAAGAACTGTCAAGTAACTGCCAACCATAGCAGTACTAACCTACAATCCTTACTTCAAAAACGACTGAACTTTAGATGAATGTGCGTGAATAGTTGATCTATGGTAGGGCATCGAATCGCATTGTGTTCATCAATGATCTACTATCCTTTCAGAGTTTTATATTTACAAAAAATATAAAAATCTAATAGGACCGAAGTGGTGTAATTGGTAAACACCCTGGACTAGAAATCCAGAAATGTGGGTTCGAATCCCGCCTATGGTTCAATCTTTTACGTTTATTCATCTTTATAATCCTATGTTAAATTATCTAAGTTATCTTCATAATTCAGAAAATTTAATTCTATATCTCTTAAGTTACATACACGATAGTGGCCAATTAGGCAAAGAAACTTTAAACTTGTTTATATATATATGTATATATTCTTTTATTGATATTCTTGAACCATTTGTAATATTTGTATGTTTTCTTGGTATATTGGTTCGTATATATACTGAAAATGAAATAAAAATTCTGTTTGACGTTTCGACAATGTTTACTGTCTTTATCAAAATGTGAATTGGTGTTTCCATATAATTTAGAAAAGAATAGAAGGTTTCGATTAATGAAATGCGTCTGCAGCCGACTTGTGTTTTAAGATCCAATTAAAACTGCAGAAAACATTGGATCGGTTGTGTGTGAAAGTGTAATGTATGGCTAATTACAATTTGAAATGGATTGAATTTGATTAAATACAAGGTATTTTAAGATTTTACAATTATAAATATCTATGATTATTGTATGAATTAGTTATTCTATGATAAACACTTCCGATCTACCCATAATCAACTATTCAAGTTTAAGATAATTCTATGGAATTTAACCTCAGAATTGTTACTCATAATGTCATAATTAAATAATACTTTATCTTTTTTTAGGTTGAATTTTAAATAGACAAGTGGAAAGTGGCACTTCAAACTAATAAAATTTTGTTGAGTTCGAATTAGATTATTATTAAGTTTCGAAAGATTGGAATCTGTTTTGTCATTTACTCAATTGTTCTTTTTAATTTGAATATATTCCAATATCAAACGTTTGTTGTTTGTTTCAATATTTAAAATTTTTTTATTGTTGTAGTCGAATGTATGGTTAGTGTCTTTTACATGTTTATTGAGCGCAGTTGATAAATTATTGGTATATTTATGACCATTCAACCTTCTTTCGAGGTATTGTGAATATTGGCCAATGTATACCTTTTCGCAATCTTTGCAAGGGATGGAATAAGCAGTATGGGTTATTTTTTTGAAAGGTACGCTGCTTCTTAATTTTGTAAAGAGACTTTTCTGATTTAAATAATGAGAAATCAAATAATAATCATTTCATATCACTACCATATATTAATGGTCTGTCAGAAAAAATTTGTAATATAGTGAAACCTTATTACCTACATACATGTCATAAGAGTTATTTAAATCAGAAAAGTCTCTTTACAAAATTAAAAAGCAGCGTACCTTTCAAAAAAATAACCCATACTGTTTATTCCATCCCTTTCAAAGATTGCGAAAAGGTATACATTGGCCAATCTTCACAATACCTCGAAAAAAGGTTGAATGGTCACAAATATACCAAAAATTCATCAACTGCGCTCAATAAACATGTAAAAGACACTAACCATACAGTCGACTACAACAATACAAAAATTTTAAATATTGAAACAAACGACAACAAACGTTCGATATTGGAATCTATTCAAATTAAAAAGGACAATTGTGTAAATGACAAACAGATTCCAATCTTTCGAAACTTTATAATAATCTAATTCAAACTTAACAAAATTTTATTAGTTTGAAGTGCCACTTTCCACTTGTCTATTTAAAATTCAACCTGAAAAAAGATAAAGTATTATTTAATTATGACATTATGAGTAACAATTTTGAGGTTAAATTCCATAGAATTATCTTAAACTTGAATAGTTGATTATGATAGATCGGGAGTGTTTATCATAGAATAACTAATTCATACAATAATCATAGATATTAGTAGTATATCAAGCGGGATTCTGGGACAGTTCGATGGCATGTCCATCCGCCTGTGACTACCATCCCCAACTTCTTGTGGGATGTCATCAATGACCAGAGGCTTCTTTGCTGAAGAAGAAGTTGTCGTCAATGACCAGAGGGTGTAAGAAGTGGTCGTCAATGACCAGAGAGGTTGTGCCCGCCTCACGTGGGTCTAATTAACGTTACCTTGATAGTAGGTAAATGTGAGCCTAGCCTCGCCCATAATAATTTCAAGGTGATTTTTTTTATTTCTACTTACTATTTTCAGAGTAATCTGCATTCTAAAATTTTTATAAATTGTTCTAAAATTAGTTCTACTTGTTGATTCATAGATGTACGTACATGTTTCAAATATCTTTGTTGTCTCCATTTTATTTTTCATAAATTGTTGAATAATTGAAAAGGAAATTCATTCTGCTTAAGTTAGAAGGTTTGAATTTAAACTAGTATAAACAGTCTAATTTGAAATAATGCCAATCCCGGTAGAATATAAGTGTTAAAAATATGGTGGTGGAACAGACCATCCTAATCTGGAATGTTTTCCTTGTGCACATGAAAATTATGTAAAGAGAATCTATGGTGAGAAACACCCAAAAAGACCGACTATAACTACTCAAAAGACTGAATAATGTACTTTAGTGATAATTTGGATGAGATATATTGATAACTTTTTGTTATGTAATTAACTTAAAGATGTTTTAAAATACTGCATTGTTAGGTTTTTAAATAATAAAGAAATGTAAACATTCTATTGTATTTTTATTTCAGAGAAACTTTTAGTTACAGACTCAAATATAATATGTTTTTTAAGTTTTCCATATTTGAGAGTCCATTGCTTAAGTTGTCCAGTAGTAAAAGGCAAAACATATACTGGTACTAGAGGATTATACGAATTACTTCTTAAAAAACAACCAAAATATTATACATTAAATGATAAAAAGGCGTATAATGAAATTCTAACAAAAACAGCTGCAAAACGTAGGTATTATCAAACGAATAAACAAATTGATGGATGTAGATCACAGAAATATAGGAAAATAATTACACCAATGTCAGGACGTGGTTTATTGATGGAAGTAAACAATAAATCTATAGATTACGTATTTTGGGATGACCCAAATGAACTTATAAAACGTTTACAATTATTAATCGCTTCACAAAACGCCGGTCACACTGGTCATACAAACGAAATCAATTCCATCGTGGAAGAATTACGAGAAGCAGAAATCATTGAATAAAACAATCATGTCTAAATTTATCACAGAAGCAAAAAGACAAGTTGTCGAAGAAATACATAAACCTGCTAGAATTAATATGAAAAGACGTAGAGTTATTTTGAAATCGTTAAATGACTTATATCAGGCAGATCTTGTTGAAATGATTCCATACTCTAAAGAAAATAAGGATTACAAATATATATTAGTTGTAATTAATTGTTTTTCCAAATATGTTTGAGCATTTCCCATTAAAAACAAGTCTGGTGCTGAGGTATCAAATAACATGGAGAAAGTTTTGAAAATAAAACCACCAAATAATCTACAAACGGATATGGGTAAAGAATTTTTCAACAAGGAATTCAAACAATTGATGAAAAAATATAAAGTAAATCATTACAATGTATTTAGCGAGAAAAAAGCATCTATAGTTGAAAGAGTTAATAGAACATTGAAGAATATTATGTGGAAAGAATTTAGTTTGCAAGGTAACTACAAATGGTTGGATTTACTACCAAAAGTTGTCACGAAATATAATAATACCAAACACCGTACCATAAAGATGGAACCAATTAATGTTACTAAGAAAGAACATGAAAAAAACAACACAGTTTATAGTCATATTAAATTAGCTCCAACAAATTTGAAATTTACATTAGGAGATCATGTGAGTATTTCAAAATTTCGAGGGATATTCGATAAAAGATACACCCCCAACTGGTCAACGGAAATATTTTCAATAAGAAAAATTCAACTCACAAATCCAGTTACATATTTATCAAAAGACTCAAGGAATGAAAATATTCTTGGAGGATTCTATGAACAACA
Source organism: Endomychus coccineus (assembly GCA_958510875.1). Taxonomy (NCBI): domain Eukaryota; kingdom Metazoa; phylum Arthropoda; class Insecta; order Coleoptera; family Endomychidae; genus Endomychus; species Endomychus coccineus. Next base: position 180,254,269 of record OY294067.1, on the reverse strand, counting down.
ACTACACAAGGTTAAATATCCAGATGTATATTTGGTGGAGAAAATTTCAAAAAGAAAAAATAAAAAGGTGTACGTCAAATAGTTAGGATTCGATAATACTCATAACACCTGGATAAACTCTGACAATGTAGTTTAATGTAAAATAAATTATTATTATTATTATTTGAATGTTTTTATTATAAACTTCCATGCAATATCCTAATTATAACATCTCATATCATATTTGTTTGATCTTTGTGATCTCAGCAGAGATACTCATAAAAATATCATATTTGTTTCACCTTTGTGAACCCTCATTGACGTCAGCAGAGATAAGAAACCTGCAAGTCTTGACAAGAAAATTAAAATTCATAATAATATCATATTTGTTTCACCTTTTGTGACCTCTGCTAACATCAACACAGATAAGGAAATAACAAGTCTCAGCAAAATAAAAAATTACTATTTTCAAACTAGTTGCGAGAAATATAAAAAAATCACCTTGAAATTATTATGGGCGAGGCTATGCTCACCTTTACCTACTATCAAGGTAACGTTAATTAGACCCACGTGAGGAGGGCACACCCTCCCTGGTCATTGACGACAACTTCTTACACCCTCTGGTCATTGACGACAACTTCTTCTTCAGCAAAGAAGCCTCTGGTCATTGATGACATCCCACAAGAAGTTGGGGATGGTGGACACAGGCGGATGGACATGCCATCGAACTGTCCCAGAATCCCGCTTGATATACTACTCATATAATTTAGAAAAGAATAGATGATTTCGATTAATGGAATGCGTCTGCAGCCGACTTGAGTGTTAAGATCCAATTAAAACTGCAGAAAACATTGGATCGGTTGTGTGTGAAAGAGTAATGTATGGCTAATTACAATTTGAAATTGACTGAAATTGAATAAATACAAGATATTTCGAGATTGTACAATTACAAATATCTATGATTATTGTATGAATTAGTTATTCTATGATAAACACTTCCGATCTATCATAATCAACTATTCAAGTTTAAGATAATTCTATGGAATTTAACCTCAAAATTGTTACTCATGTCATAATTAAATAATACTTTATCTTTTTTAGGTTGAATTTTAAATAGACAAGTGGAAAGTGGCACTTCCGACTAATAAAATTTTGTTAAGTTTGAATTAGATTATCATGAAGTTTCGAAAGATTGGAATCTATTTTGTCATTTACACAATTGTTCTTTTTATTTTGAATAGATTCCAATATGAAACTGTTGTCGTTTGTTTCAATATTTAAAATTTTTGTATTGTTGTAGTCGAAAGTATGGTTGTCTCTTACATGTTTATTGAGCGCAGTTGATGAATTTTTGGTATATTTGTGACCATTCAACCTTTTTTCGAGGTATTGTGAAGATTGGCCGATGTATACCTTTTCGCAATCTTTGCAAGGGATGGAATAAACAGTATGGGTTATTTTTTTGAAAGGTACGCTGCTTTTCAATTTTGTAAAGAGACTTTTCTGATTTAAATAACTCTTATGACATATATGTAGGTCATAAGGTTTCACTAAATTACAAATTTTTTCCGAAAGACCATTAATATATGGTGTTGATATGTATTGCTTATTATTTGATTTCTCATTATTGGTATCGATTTCACCAGATGAGTTATAAAATTTATGAATTTTGTCTTTAGTTATCGAATTTACTAAATCAATGGGATAACTATTTCTTATTAAAGTTTCCTTTGTTTTTGTAATAGATATAGTTCTCAGTTCAGGAGAACTTAGTCGAATAGCTCTATCTATCATATTTATGATAACATTTCTCTTATATTTTTCAGGTATATTAGAATTGAGATTAGTATACCTTCCTGACCAAGTAGGTTTGGTATACCATTTTGTTAGAATTTTGTTATCATTTGATTTTCTCACAAAAGTTGTATCTAAAAAATTTATTTCATTATTATTTTCCAATTCGATCGTGAACTGTAACTTATGGTGAAAGGAATTGGAGGAATAAAAAAATTCATTACATTTGTTTTCAGGGATTGCAGCAATACAATCATCACCATATATTTTGAAGAAGGCTATATTATAATTTAGTTGAGATACTACTTCTTCTTCAAGGAATTCCATTACTATTTGGGCTATGATACTTGATATTGGAGAGCCCATTGCACAACCATCTAATTGTTTATAACAATCATCTTTATATTGTAAAAAATTAGCGGTGAATGTATATTCTATAGCTGTTAAGAACTCATTCATAGGTAAATTTGTATATAGTTTTATTTCGTCCTTTTTATTTTGAATTATTTGTTTAGCTAATTCTAGAGAGATATTTGTATATAAAGATGTGACATCTAGTGATACTAAAATATCGTATTTTGGTATCGTAATTTTGTTAATGAATTCCTTGAAATCCCAAGAATCTTTGATGTAAAACTCATTTTTGTAAGTTATGTTTTTTAGTATGTTGGATAAGTATTTAGCCATTTCATAGAAAAGAGATTGAATGCTGCATACTACAGGTCGCATTGGTATATTAGGTTTATGAATTTTGGGTGAACCATATATTTTTGGAGGATGAGCTTTATGTATAGTTAATTGTCTATGAATGTATTTTGAAATATATTTCTTTTCAAACCATTTTTTTTACTAAGTTATTATTTTTAGTTTGGTAAATATTAGTTGGATTATTATTTAGTTTTTTATATACTTCAGGATCATTCAACATTGTAGACATTTTATCCTCATATTCATTTGTGTCCATGATAACAGTTTTATTACCTTTATCTGCTTTTAAGATAGTGATTTGTGGGTTAGATTTGATGAATTGTTTGGTTTCTTCTAAATTTTTGATTGATTTGTTATTTTTATTATTAAATTTATTATTTTTAACTGTTTGTTTGAAATTCGTTATTGTGTTGATACATTTTGATCTTGTTTCATTTGCTATTCGAGTAGGTTTTTTAGCAATTTCAGTTCAAGTGAAGAAATTATGTTATTGATAGGTATTCGTCTTTCGTTATATAGAGTATTACTAAATTTCTCACCGAGAGCTAAAGTTTCTATTACATTTTTTGGAACATTTGTTTGAGATGAATTCATTAGCCAATTATTATCTACTATGAGATGTCTTTTGTTATTGTTATTTATTTATTTATTTTCTCAATATTTCTATGCTTAATATTATTAAAGTTTTTTTCAAATTTTATGGTTTCTAATTCCAAATACGTATTGTAGATTTGGTTAGGTAGGATATTTTCCATTGCAGATTTGGTTCTACTTATGTTATTTTCAGTTTGTTTTACATTTTTTCAAGTGTTAGATATTAAGAGGTTTAATACTTTTAATTGAAATGTTTCTTTGAATTGAAGATAAGTATTATCTAAGTACTCACTATTGAAAATGATGTGATTATCATTGATTTTGAAAAATTTTGGTATTATTCTTAAACTTTTTAGTCGTAATAAGTATATTTTCCTATTTTTTTGATTGGCGAAGGTATTCATCATTTTTGAGAACGTTTTCATTAATTGGACGGTGTAGAATCCATAATCTTCTTCAATTTTCTTATAAAAAGCAGTGATTCTTATGATGAATGTATATTGATGTTGAGAGTAGTGTATTCTTGAAAAATAAAAAACCTATTTATCCAGGCCTAATTATTCTTTTATTGATATTCTTGAACCATTTGTGATATTTGTATGTTTTCTTGGTATATATATTTTTCAAGAATACACTACTCTCAACATCAATATACATACATCATAAGGATCATGGCTTTTTATAAGAAAATTGAAGAATATTATGGATTCTACACCGTCCAATTAATGAAAACGTTCTCAAAAATGATGAATACCTTCGCCAATCAAAAAAATACGAGAATATACTTATTACGACTAAAAAGTTTAAGAATAATACCAAAATTTTTCAAAATCAATGATAATCACATCATTTTCAATAGTGAGTACTTAGATAATACTTATCTTCAATTCTAAGAAACATGTCAATTAAAAGTATTAAACCTCTTAATATCTTACACTTGTAAAAATGTAAAAGAAACTGAAAATAACATAAGTAGAACCAAATCTACAATAAAAAATATCCTACCTACCCAAATCTACAATACGTATTTAGAATTAGAAACTCAAAAATTTGAAAAAAAAACTTCAATGAAATTAAGCATAGAAATATTGGGAAAATAAATAAATTAAATAACAATAACAAAAGACATCTCATAGTTGATAATAATTGGCTAATGAATTCATCGCAAACAAATGTTCCAAAAAATGTAATAGAAACTTCAGCTCTCGGTGAGAAATTTAGTAATACTCTATATAACGAAAGACAAATACCTATCAATAACATAATTTCTTCACTTGAAACTGAAATTGCTGAGAAACCTACTCAAATAGCAAATGAAATAAGATCAAAAAGTATCAACACATTAACTAATTTCAAACAAACAGTAAAAAATAAAAAATTTAGTAATAAAAATAACAAATCAATCAAAAATTTCGAAGAAACCGAACAATTCATCAAATCTAACCCACAAATCACTATCTCAAAAGCAGATAGAGGTAATAAAACTGTTATCATGGACACAAATGAATATGAGGATAAAATGTCTACAATGTTGAATGATCCTGAAGTATATAAGAAACTAAATACTAATCCAACTAATATTTACCAAACTAAAAATAATAACTTAGTAAAAAAATGGTTTGAAAAGAAATATATTTCGAAATACATTTATAGACAATTAACGATACATAATGCTCATCCTCCAAAAATATATGGTTCACCCAAAATTCATAAACCTATTATACCAATGCGACCTGTAGTATGCAGCATTCAATCACCTTTTTATGAAATGGCTAAATACTTATCCAACATACTAAAAAACATAACTTACATAAATGAGTTTTACATCAAATATTCTTGGGATTTCAAGGAATTCATTAACAAAATTACGATAACAAAAAACTATATCTTAGTATCACTAGATGTCACATCTTTATATACAAATATCCCTCTAGAAGTAGCTAAACAAATAATTCAAAATAATTGGGATGTAATAAAACTATATACAAATTCACCTATGAATGAGTTCTTAACAGCTATAGAATATACATTCACCACTAATTTTTTACAATATAAAGATGATTGTTATAAAAAATTAGATGGTTGTGCAATGGGCTCTCCAATATCAAGTATCATAGCCCAAATAGTAATGGAATTCCTTGAAGAAGAAGCAGCGCCGTGCGGTGCTATGATGCAAAGAGGCAACCGCATCAGGACGCACTTTCAGGAAGCGGCAAAAGGCAAAATCACTGGACTACATTTAACAAAAATTGAAATGCAGCGATTTTATTCCTATGAATATTACTCACCTGCTCTTATTGTCGGTACCATTTGCAAAGGCGAGTGTTCGGCGCCGTTAGATTTTTTATCTGAGGGCGCAAAGTGTTTGTGATCTACCGCACGCGACAGCGCTGCCGTTTTAATAAGAGCTTGGCGGTAGGTGGCATGTATCACAAAAAAAATGGCACGTGTTACGTTTTCTACTTATTTTTTGAGATGGCGATATTTGATATTCATGTTAGTTGGTCTCCAACAGCAGACTCTTCCACAAGTGTCAGTACCTGTTTTGGTACGTTGTTAAATACCTATGTTTTAAAAAGCCTAAAAAGGTAAAAGAATTGAATACTAGCTTTTTAAGTGCGTAATTCCTATCGATTTTAACATCACGTCTGAATTTAATTTACGATACATATTATAAAGTAATTGATATTATTATAACATCGTGGATCAGAAAAGGAAAACACTGTCTGTAAGCCAATATAAAGAGAAACGCTTAAAGAAAGATGAAGAAGGAAGAAAGCTAACCCATGTCATGAAAGAAATCTTGGTCCCTAAGCCTCAGTCAGAAACGTCTACATCCACATCAAAAGCAGCCTCTTCGGATGTGGTGGACTCATCAGCGCTATCTGAATCACCTCCTAGAGAAGTTGTTGAAGAAGCCAAGAAATCACATCCCCAGAAGAATATCAAAAGCAGGGTAGCAATGGTAGCGAGTTCCAGCAAATAGACAAGATCTCTGACGATCCTGCACTATGGAATATTTTCTGCATGGCATCCAAAACTTGTCAGATACTAGTTGAGTGAGGTCCACATCAAGTTAAAGAACTTAAATTTCCTATCAACACAGGAAGGCGCAAATTTCCACCCTCTCATCATTGCAAAGAATTAAGCAATGGTGAAATTGTTGAGAGAAATTGGTTGATTTACTCTGTTACAACTGATGCCGTTTTTTGATTTTGCTGCATATTGTTTGATAATTCGTCTTCCCATGATTGGTCTAAAAAAGGTTATTCTGACTGGGGAAATCTTGTACGTGCGCTCACAATGCACGAAAAGTCTGAAAAACACAGAAACTCTTTCAGACAATGGACAAAATTTGACACTCGTTTAAAAAAGAACCATACTATTGATGCCGAATATCAAAAAATTATGGATTTGGGAATTCAGCACTGGAGAGGAGTTCTTAAAGGAATTATTGCAATAATTAGACTATTGGCTTCACAATGCTTAGCCTTTCGAGGAACAACTGAACATTTGTTTCAACCTAATAACGGAAAGTCAAAGCTTACAAATCTGGCAGTGATTTCTATTGAATGTACATTAGCTGGCTTCTCTTGAGTATACATCCCTCATTCAGGAATTTGCAAATGTATAGTTCGAACAGTGAAATTATAGTCTATGTATGTTTATGTTATAGAAAATTGTTACGTTTGAAAATATATTATAGAAATAAATTTCCCATTTCACATTTTTCTGTAGTTTTTTTTAAATCACAAATATGGGGGCGGCATTTCGAAGACTTGCATCATACTGAAAAAATACATCGCCCGGCACTGAGAAGAAGTAGTATCTCAACTCAATTATAATATAGCCTTCTTCAAAAGATATGTTGATGATTGTATTGCTGCAATCCCTGAAAACAAATGTGATGAATTTTTGAATTCTTCCACTTCCTTTCACCATCAGTCACAGTTCACGATCGAATTAGAAAATAATAATGAAATAAATTTTTTAGATTTAACTTTAGTAAGAAAATCAAATGATAACGAAATTCTAACAAAATGGTATATCAAACCTACTTGGTCAGGAAGGTATACTAATTTCAATTCTTATATACCTAAAAAATATAAGAAAAATGTTAGCATAAATATCATAGATAGAGCTATCCGACTAAGTTCTCCTGAACTGAGAACTATATCTATTACAAAAACAAAAGAAACTTTAATAAGAAATGGTTATCCCATTGATTTAGTAGATTCGATAACTAAAGACAAAATTCATAAATTTTATGACTCATCTGGTGAAATCAATACCAATAATGAGAAATCAAATAATAAGCATTACATACCACTACCATATATTCATGGTCTTTCAGAAGAAATTTGTAATATAGTGAAACCTTATGACCTACATATATGTCATAAGAGTTAGTTGAATCAGAAAAGTCTCTTTACAAAATTAAAAAGCAGCGTACCTTTCAAAAAAATAACCCATACTGTTTATTCCATCCCTCGCAAAGGTTGCGAAAAGGTATACATTGGCCAATCTTCACAATACCTCGAAAAAAGGTTGAATGGTCACAAATATACCAAAAATTCATCAACTGCGCTCAATAAACATGTAAAAGACACTTACCATACATTCGACTACAACAATACAAAAATTTTAAATATTGAAACAAACGACAACAAACGTTTGATATTGGAATCTATTCAAATTGAAAAGAACTATTGTGTAAATGACTAAATAGATTCAAATCTTTCGAAACTTTATAATGATCTAATTCAAACTTAACAAAATTTTATTAGTTTGAAGGGCCACTTTCCACTTGTCTATTTAAAATTCAACCTAAAAAAGATAAAGTATTATTTAATTATGACATTATGAGTAACAATATTGAGGTTCAATTCCATAGAATTATCTTAAACTTGAATAGTTGATTATGATAGATCGGGAGTGTTTATCATAGAATAACTAATTCATACAACAATCATAGATATTTATAATTGTACAATCTTAAAATATCTTGTATTTAATCAAATTCAATCCATTTCGAATAGTAATTAGCCATACATTACTCTTTCACACACAACCGATCCAATGTTTTCTACAGTTTTAATTGGATCTTAAAACACGAGTCGGCTGCAGACGCATTTCATTAATCGAAATCATCTATTCTTTTCTAAATTACATGGAAACACTAATTCACATTTTGATAAAGACAATAAACATTGTCGAAACGTCAAACAGAATTTTTATTTCATTTTCAGTATATGTACGAACCAATATACCAAGAAAACATACAAATATTACAAATGGTTCAAGAATATCAATAAAAGAATAATTTGGCCTGGAGAAATAGGTTTTTTATTTTTCAAGAATATACTACTCTCAACATCAATATACATACATCAAAAGAATCATGGCTTTTTAGAAGAAAATTGAAGAAGATTATGGATTCTACACCGTCCAATTAATTAAAACGTTCTCAAAAATGATGAATACCTTCGTCAATCAAAAAAATAGGAAAATATACTTATTACGACTAGAAAGTTCAAGAATAATACCAAAATTTTTAAAAATCGATGATAATCACATCGTTTTCAATAGTGAGTACTTAGATAATACTTATCTTCAATTCAAAGGAAAATTTCAATTAAAAGTATTAAACCTCTTAATATCTGACACTTGTAAAAATGTAAAACAAACTGAAAATAACATAAGTAAAACCAAATCTACAATAAGAAATATCCTACCCACCCAAATCTACAATACGTATTTAGAATTAGAAACTCAAAAATTTGAAAAAAACTTTAATAAAATTAAGCATAGAAATATTGAGAAAACAAATAAATCAAATAACAATAACAAATGACATCTCATAGTTGATAATAATTGGCTAATGAATTTATCTCAAACAAATGTTCCAAAAAATGTAATAGAAACTTTAGCTCTCGGTGAGAAATTTAGTAATACTCTATATAACGAAAGACAAATACCTATCAATAACATAATTTCTTCACTTGAAACTGAAATTCTAGAAAATCTACTCGAATAGCAAATGAAATAAGATCAAAATGTATCAACACAATAACGAATTTCAAACAAACAGTTGAAAATAGTAAATTTAATAATAAAAATAACAAATCAATAAAAAATTTCAAAGAAACCGAACAATTCATCAAATCTAACCCACAAATCACTATCTTAGAAGCAGATAAAGGTAATAAAACTGTTATCATGGACACAAATGAATATGAGAATGAAATGTCTACAATGTTGAATGATCCTGAAGTATAAAAAAAACTGAATAATAATCCAACTAATATTTACCAAACTAAAAATAATAACTTAGTAAAAAAATGGTTTGAAAAGAAATATATTTCAAAATACATTCATAGACAATTAACGACACATAATGCTCATCCTCCAAAAATATATGGTTTACCCAAAATTCATAAACCTAATACACCGAAGCGACCTGTAGTATGCAGCATTTAATAACCTTTTCATGAAATGACTAAATACTTATCCAACATACTAAAAAACATAACTTACAAAAATGAGTTTTTCATCAAAGATTCTTGGGATTTCAAGGAATTCATTAACAAAATTACGATACCAAAAACCTTTATCCTAGTATCACTGGATGTCACATCTTTATATACAAATACCCCTCTAGAATTAGCTAAACAAATAATTCAAAATAAATGGGATGAAATGAAACTATATACAAATTTATTATGAATGAGTTCTTAACAACTATAAAATATACATTCATCGCTAATTTTTTACAATATAAAGATGATTGTTATAAGCAATCAGATGGTTGTGCAATGGGCTCTCCAATGTCGAGTATCATAGCCCAAATAGTAATGGAATTCCTTGAAGAAGAAGTAGTATCTCAACTAAATTATAATATAGCCTTCTTCAAAAGATATGTTGATGATTGTATTGCTGCAAGCCCTGAAAACAAATGTAATGAAGTTTTGAATTCTTTCAATTCCTTTCACCATAAGTTACAGTTCACGATCGAATTAGAAAATAATAATGAAATAAATTTTTTAGATTTAACTTTAGTGAGAAAATCAAATGATAACAAAATTCTAACAAAATGGTATACCAAACCTACTTGGTCAGGAAGGTATACTAATTCCAATTCTAATATACCAAAAAAATATGAGAAAAATGTTATCATAAATATGATAGATAGAGCTATTCGACTAAGTTCTCCTGAACTGAGAACTATATCTATTAGAAAAACAAAAGAAACTTTAATAAGAAATGGTTATCTCATTGATTTAGTAAATTCGATAACTAAAGACAAAATTCATAAATTTTATAGCTCATATGGTGAAATCAATACCAATAATGAGAAATCAAATAATAAGCATTACATATCACTACCATATATCAATGGTCTTTCAGAAAAAATTTGTAATATAGTGAAACCTTATGACCTACATATATGTCATAAAAGTTATTTGAATCAGAAAAGTCTCTTTACAAAATTTAAAAGCAGCGTACCTTTCAAAAAAATATTCCATACTGTTTATTCCATCCCTTGCAAAGATTGCGAAAAGATATACATTGGCCAGTCTTCACAATACCTCGAAAAAAGGTTGAATGGTCACAAATATATCAAAAATTCATCAACTGCGCTCAATAAACATGTAAAAGACACTAACCATACATTCGACTACAACAATTCAAAAATTTTAAATATTGGGTCAAACGACAACAAACGTTTGATATTGGAATCTATTCAAATTAAAAAGAACAATTGTGTAAATGACAAAATAGATTCCAATCTTTCTAAACTTTATAATAATCTAATTCAAACTTAACAAAATTTTATTAGTTTGAAGTGCCACATTCTACTTGTCTATTTAAAATTCAACCTAAAATAGATAAGGTATCATTTAATTATGACATTATGAGTAACAATTTTGAAGGTAAATTCCATAGAATTATCTTAAACTTGAATAGTTGATTATGATAGATCGGAAGTGTTTATCATAGAATAACTATTTCATAAAACAATCATAGATATTTATAATTGTACAATCTTAAAATATCTTGTATTTAATCAAATTCAATCCATTTCAAATTGTAATTAGCCATACATTACTCTTTCACACACAACCGAACCAATGTTTTCTGCAGTTTTAATTGGATCTTAAAACACAAGTCGGGTGCAGACGCATTTCAATAATCGAAATTTATTCTTTTCTAAATTACATGGAAACACTAATTCACATTTTGATGAAGACAATAAACATTGTCGAAACGTCAAAAAGAATTTTTATTTCATTTTCAGTATATATACGAACCATTATACCAAGAAAACATACAAATAATACAAATGTAATATATGTATTTATTACAAATGTAATATATATTTTTATATTGTTTTATTGATATTCTTGAACCATTTGTAATATTTGTATGTTTTCTTGGTATATTGGTTAGTATATATACTGAAAATGAAATAAAAATTCGACAATGTTTATTGTCTTCATCAAAATGTGAATTAGTGTTTCCATATAATTTAGAAAAGAATTCGTTGACATACATATATATACAATATATATTTATATATATATATGTTTCTTCTTATATATATATATATATATATATATATATATATATATATATTCTTTTATTGATATTCTTGAACCATTTGTAATATTTGTATGCTTTCTTGGTATATTGGTTCGTATATATACTGAAAATAAAATGAAATAAAAATTCTTCTTGACGTTTCGAAAATGTTTAATGCCTTTTAAATAAAATAATAATAAACATTGTCGAAACGTCAAGAAGAATTTTTATTTCATTTATTTCATTTTCAGTATATATACGAACCAATATACCAAGAAAGCACACAAATATATATATATATATATATATATATATATATATATATATATATATATATATATATATATATATATATATATATATATATGTTTCTTCTTAGGTTCTCGCGGACGTAATGTGTAGAACTGGATTTTCGGGTATTGATCCGCGTTGTGTGGTTTCGGTCCTCAAAAGGACCAATTTCACTGTGAAATTGGTCCTTTTGAGGACCGAAACCACACAACGCGGATCAATACCCGAAAATCCAGTTCTACATATATATATATATACATATATATATATATATATATATATATATATATATATATATATATATATATATATATATATATATATATATATATATGTATATATATATATATGTAGAACTGGATTTTCTGGTATTGATCCGCGTTGTGTGGTTTCGGTCCTCAAAAGGACCAATTTCACGACGTTTCGGCAAAGTCGCATTTGCCATCTTCAGGTGATTCGACCGCGACCACAACGCGGATCAATACCCGAAAATCCAGTTCTACACATTACGTCCGCGAGAACCTAAGAAGAAACATATATATATATATATATATATAACTTGTGTTAAATTAATTAATTTGAAGTTTCTAAAAGTGCGGGCGGCGCAAGGTGTAATAACATATTTCGCCTGTGGGCCGCTAGTTTTCACCCGCTTCAGGTATATTTTAGTAGCTAGAAAATTTCCTTTGGAACGTCGCACGGTAGACGCGAGTAGCTAAGACCTGAGAGTACATGTTTCTATTTTAATCAAAGTTTCCTATTCAATGAACATTTATCGAAAAAAGAAGGGCCATCGGGCACGTTCCGATACCTAATCTAATGCACGAGTGCAATAGACACGGGCCGTCAAATCGAGGACGGGGAAACCGTTAGACAAACTCTTACAACTCCTATGGTACCCGACTAGTAAAAGTAGACTGTATATCTTTTGTGACGCATGAAAATTAAACATAAGTTCCATTTGTTTTAGAAATAAAAAGGGTCATTCCACATTTGTTCTTTGAACAAGATTAGTTAATCGTTCAGTTCATTTCGTCTCCATTTTTCAGTTAAGTTGTGTCAAAGATGATGATTCGAAGGTTATTGTAAAAAATTCTAGGTACCTACAAAACGATAATATAACAACTTTGATTTTCCGCATAATTCCGAATAATTTCAGAATTTATCTTTTTTTTTACTTCCCATATCTTTGATAGAAAGTGTATATATCATCAACTTGCTGATCTTACATTGAAAAACTATAAGCAGGATTCTAAAATATTCGTGTCTGTTACTATTCGTAAGACAACATTACAAACAAGATAGAATTTTCTATCTTAAGGACAAAAAAAAAATCAATTATCAGGTACCGGCAAGAAAAGCAGCATCCTTCTTTGAAAAAATATTATTCGGATTCTTCAGAAACAAATGTTTTTCTGAGATTACCGATGATGCTTCCAGCAGATGTTTTTCCCACCATACTATCTGATGACCCTGTAGAATGCCCATTTAATAATTACATCAGCAGATGCAAGATTCCCAACTGAAAAAGAACACTGTAAAATGACAAAATGGAATTACCCAATAAATAGAATAAATTAAATAAAGTTTTGCTACATTTTTTTACCAGACCATTGCTAAAGGAGAAAAAGTTGTAAGTGATTGGCCCATTCATTCTACAAGAAGATATATGGTTGACGTTTCTGTTGCAAACTTTTTGGCAAGTGTTTAACAAACTCGTCCAATAAGGAAAGATTTCTCACTTGTACTATATAGACAAAGAGAGTAACTATCATGCATACAATTTCGGATTTTGGTTGATTTTCTTAACTATAATATGAAAGGGAGTAGCTCATTTACGTTCATTGGATGTACAACAAAATATCTGTATCGTATCATTGAATGAATAATTTTCAATAATACAGTTTTTATGTTCACAATGTCTAGCTTCACTTGGTACATCTACCAAAATGTACGAAAATAATGATGAACATTTCTTAAAATAGGCAAGTTTTCGAAATTTTATTCTTCAATGGAACAACATTACAAAAGTAATGACGAACCAATAATACACCCGAACATTCCCTATGAATTTCTTCATAATAGATGAAGCCATTTCAATGAGTTAAAATATTTTTTTGTGATGTTTGGATTCACTAATAAAACGTCCAGTTTAACTGAAATCTCCAGAAAATCGGCTGACAATTTATCATTAGATTTGGGAGATGAAGCACGTCAAGAGTTTGATGTTTATTGCGAATGACTCATTTGATGAAATTTGATGTTTAAAATATCACGAATAGTCCAGTAAATGAAGGTTTTTACCCACGGATTTTTGAGAGTGCTTCTTAATTCACGAAACTTGGCGAGCAGGTTCAGGGCGTATCCCATATTGCTTGTGGTCAGTTAGGATGACCGCTTTCACGTGCCCATTAGAAAAAAAAGATCAAAAAATGATCGAAATTGAAAATAGATAATATTTTCCTATTTTTCGGATCCAAATGCAATATTTTCAAATAAACGCGACCTTCTCGAGTTGAAGAGGCTGTGGAAAAAAATCGCGCGAAACGTAAATCGACTAATAATTAGATGATTCAAAAAAAATTTATAATAGGAAGTTGAATTTTTTGTTAACAGTACTTTTCTTCTCGGTCAATATTCCGAGAGATATTCCAAAACTAACAAAAAGAGTCCAGTCCAAGGGTAGAGAAATTAGCCAAGGACGTTTTTAAAATATCCTGAAAATTTGAGCACATATAATGACCCCAAATGAACATTTTTTCATTCTTGGCTGTTATTCCAAGGATAGTAACGATTTTTCAGCGGATATATGAAATTGGGCAGCATCCATCAAAATTACAATAGAACGCGTTCGATTCTTACGAAATTTGAATTTTTTCTTGTTTTTTGTTCACTGGTTATGAATCCTTCGAGGAAATTTGGAAATTCAAAATGTCGGAACCGAAATGGACTCTCTGTCCGTATTGGGACCTCACGGAAATGATAAAAATAATTTTATCGTGGTATATTATGACTCTAAATGAAACTTTATTCAAATTGTTACTGTCATCTCTACATTTGCTTATTCTACTGTTCGGAATATTGCCAATTTAGGTATTTTTATAAGCTTACAAGCTTATTCAATTTTATAAATATTTTTTTTATGGGACACTTATATTCGATCAATATTTTTATATTTTCTGTGAATTTCTTTAAAAATTGACTTTTGATCAGCTCTGGTCTAAATGTTTGTAACCCAAAAGTATTATTATTATTTGAGAAGAGTACCTATAGATATCCAAAAAAACCTAAATTTTCGTTGTTTCAATTGAAGTGGTCTCAAAAAAATATTCTTATGAATAGTCATTGTGGGACATCCTGTGTGCTGATATGACTTACTAAAAGAATGAAAGACAAGTATTGACAAAATTTTGAAAGATTCTTTGCGATAGCAATAACCTAACATACCAAAATACTTAACATACTTTGAGATTATCGATTAAAATTTGATATTATGGTGTTCTCAAATTTTGAGAAACACTTTAAGATTAGTGTTTCTCGTAACTCATCATTTCCTTTCTGTCAGAGCTATCAAGATGAAAATCTATATCATCAATGCTTTCGAGTTGTAATTCATCATTTTCTTAATACTTTGACTACATGAGAGGGAAACCTATAATGTTCCGAAAACATCATGTGAGTCAGCAGTAGAATGTAGAGACGGAATATAGGCATTCGTTCTTTTCTTGAAGGTAATAGTCATAGGGAAAAACTACCTAGTTGAGCTCATCGTTTACCCCGTGGTGAGAAGTTTATTCTTTTCCAGCAGGTTGTTCTGGGGGCAGTTTGGTTTCGCCGATGTAACGGTGCCTGAAAGATGTCAAAGCAGGGAATTTCAACAGGATGTGAGGGGCAGTTTTCCCCACCTCTCTGTTTCACCTACATAATAGGATCATCTGCGATGCCCATAGTATGAAGGTGTTTATTACACTGACAATGACTCGTTAGGATTCCAGTCATCCCTCTGATGTCCCTTCCGTTCAGAGAAAGGAGTTTCTTTGATAGCCTAAGTACAGGCTCATTGATAAATGGCTCGGCCTGCCTCAAACGTGGTGATCTTGCCACAAGTCAGAGCACTCTTCGTACAGTTGAATCAGAAGTACAAGATCCCTTCGCAATTTGATACAACGACCATTGGCTCCTGTCAGACAGGGACGCCAGATGACCCCCGCCTGGTCAGGCAGTAAGTCATTTCAGTTCCTTCAACTTGACTATATCCAGGGACCCAGATGAGTTGACTCTATTTTTCTTGGCTGGTTCAGCCAGTGAATCCCAGCAATATTCTACAAGTCTTGATGTGACTCTAGGTGACTTGAGAGCGCCCAGGGCAGACTGGCTGTCTGTGCAAATACATATGCTCCTATTTACATAGTTTCTTCGCAGATTTTCCATGGCGCAAGTCAATATTGCGTAGACCTCCGTCTGAACCCACTAGGTGAAGAATTTCACAGCGTAGCTGTTCGGTGAAGAAATGAAGTCTGGTAAGAAGAAGTTTGCCAGGTCTTGAGCTTGACAGTGAAGGGGTGACTATTTTGAGCTCGTCTCGTCCGCTTTGGAGCAGACGAAATTTCTGATGAACTCCGACCATTGAACTATCTATAGAAAAGGGTATGAGCTAACACCGGACTATAGTCTGGATCCTCATTCTCAATTTAGATGGCGGCGACTGACGGTGTCGGCGATCTCGATGGTGAGGAGAAAGTGGAAAAAAAGGTGAAAAAAGCGAAATTCTGATGGAATGTAGTAGCAAGCTATGTGCAGTATATGTCTGTATAATTTGTTATGGTATTTTACACAAAAGTTATGCAAGAAGTAACCCAAAAATCCTATTTCTGAATGGTCAGAAAACGGTAAGTTGCAGTGAGACCAGTGAGGTTATAAGAAAACAAGTGGATTCACAGGAGGAAAACAAACTTCCAGAAGCTGAAAATAGGTACTCCAAGGGATTAATCGCTGAAATCAGAGATAAAAACAATATCTTGCACATGAATAATGATTTACTCCTTCAAAAAATAAATAAACAAGAACAGATAATCTACCCACAAGAAGCCGAACAAAATACGATCAAACCAAACTGGAGAAAGGTAGTCAGTGGTCTAAAAATGTAAACAACCAACACAAATTGGTCCCACATCTGCACAAATTGATACTCCAATTCGGTCTCCAGATTCCGGAAAAGATTATGAAGTTAAGAATCAGCCAAATGGGCTAATATCGTGCGCATCTGAAATTTCGGGAAAGGTTGGCCCAGGAGAAACAAAGACGGATACTGACAATCAGATCAAGAATGATGGGTTTCAACAGGTAAAATGGTGTAAACCAAGAAAAAACAACAAAGACAGATGGATTTTCAGGTGTTCAAAAAAATATGTACCTACACAAGGTGAAGCGAGAAGCTACTGGAGACGAAATTAAAAGCTACATTAGGAGCAAAGCTAGATTGGAGGAAGATGAAATATGGGTGGAAAAGATTCCAATGTCTGGCAATGGACTCAGAAAATATTGTGTTACTGTTCCTCTGCAGAAGAAAGAAGAAATGTACGACTCTTGTTTTTGTCCAAGTGGAGTTGGCATTAAAAGATTTGACTTTCAGAAACACAAGCAATTTCTTGTGCAAATTAGACAGGATAATGGGGAAATTTTTGACATACAAACAAGCAGTGGATCAGAAAAATTGTGAAATTAGTATTATACATCAAAACGTGCAGTCAATGTGTAACTGTGTAGACGAGTTGGAAGAGTTGATGTCAGATAACGCATACTCCCAAATTCTATGTATCACAGAACACTGGAAAACGGGGGAACAACTAAAAACATTTAGCCTGAAGGATTCTTTCTTGGAGGCAAGTTTCTGTAGACAAAATGACAATGAGCATGGTGAGACAGCAATATATCTAAGAAGAGGGACTCAAGGCGTAGAATGAGACGAGTTAAAAAATCGTCAATAGAGAATCAAATTGACTGTGTAGCGAGTGAAGTTATTATTGAAAGAAGAAGAGTGCTCATAGTTTGTATTGACAGGCCTTCAGGTGCAAACGTTGGCATATTTTTCTCTAGATTTGAAGAAATTTTTAATGTGGTATCTAATGAGAGAGGAGATGTTGTGATTGCTGGTGAATCCAACATCAATGTTTAAGAGGAAACAATAGATAAATTCAGATTCTGTGATATGATGAACTCAGTCAACATCATCCACAAAATTAATAAGTACACCAGAGTTACACCATCATCTCGATCATGTGTAGATAATATGTTCACTAATATTGAAGACACACCTCCATATCAGATCACTTTGCACAGAAATTAAAATTTTTGACTCAGAGAACCACATGCTCCCATACCTATAGCATATGTTTCAATGTAAATAATGTGGAAAAATTCGAGAGCATAATGAAAAATCAAGATTGGTCTCATATGAATGACATAGCTGGTGACAAAATAAATGAGCCGTGGGAAATGAACGTAATTCCATGAAAGTACACGGAATTGCACATTAAATTGCTGACAGCTTCTTGAATTATATAACTGATTATATTGATGAGTTGATAATTCGTCAAAATCAGCCACATATAAGCAACACAACCAAATATATGAAATCTATGTTTGTTAATTTATTTAGTGGAAGTGATTGCCTGAATATAGTTAAAAATCTGGAAAATAGAATGAGCAGTGGTGTAGATGAGATCCTGAACAAATTGATAAAAATTGTTGATGTTTAATTGCAGAAACTTTAGTCTACATCATGAATAACTCCTTCAAAATTGGTATATTTCAGCTGAAAACGGCATGCGTAATTCCTGTTTTCAAAAATAATGGTGATCCAAAAATTACAGATAACTATAGACCAATAAGCTTATTGTGAGCTTTTCCAAGAATCTTTGAAACTGCAATGTGTAATAGATTGATTCTTACAGCATGTAACTTGATAAGTGACTCTCAACATGGTTACTTGGAAGGAAAATCTACCCATACGGTAATTTTTCAGTTCCTACAGCATATAATAGACTCATTAAAGGATGATACATTAGCATTAGACTCATTCTTAGACCTGTCTAAGGCATGCGATTGCTTGAATCATGAGATATTGTTGAATAGGCTGGAATATTGCGGAATAAGGAGACCAGCTCTAAGATGGTTTAGATCATACTTAGAGGATAGGAAACAGACGGTCAAGATCACGAAAGATGGAATTGAGGGAAAATCTTCCGAAAAAAATATCAAACATCAGTATTCCACAAGGTAGCATAACGGGACCATTGCTTTTTAGAGTTTACGTGAATGATTTGAATAATTTCATGAAGCTTAATGAGGCTTGTAAGTTGATTAATTATGCTGACGACACAAATATGCTAGTAAAGGCTCCTGATATGATCAGTATGATTGCCAAAGCAGATTTAGACTCTTAAAGAGCCAAATCTTGGTTCATACAGAATAAACTGGTTCTTAATCAAAATAAAACAAATCTCGTACTGTCCAAAACAATATATGCTCGCACTGACTTGCCTTTCGATGTTAGCTTAGGTAAAAATAACTTTATAGTTAGTAAGCACTCCAAGTTCTTGGGGGTCCATATAGATAATTTTTTATGCTGAGCTATCCATGTTGAGAAACTCTGTCAAACTGAGTCACATATGTTACTCACTCAGGGTGATTAAAAAATATGCAAGCTTTCGAAACCGGAAAATAGTGCATTATGCAAATGTTGAAACAAGAATAAGATATAGTTTGATATATTTTGGCAGTAGTAGACATATTGGAAATGTGGTCTTAATTCATAAACGAGCATTGAGAATATTGTTAAAGTTGAAGTACAAAGAGTGATGTAGGGGCTATTTGAAGGAAAATAGGATAAAGAGAGTACCAGCTTCATACATTCAAGAATATCTGTTATTTCTGTTCAGAAATAGGCATTTACTCACACAATTTGAAACAAGAGGCCTATACCCAACTAGACATGTAAATCTGTATACAGACTGAAAAAGAGGCACTGTACTCTTCTATCAAAAGTTTCAACAAGTTGCCAGAACACATCAAAGTTATCAATAGTCTTACTGCATGTAAAAAAGAAATCTATAATATGTTAATAAACTTGGAACCCTATACAATGGGAGAATTTTATAATATGTAGGTGTTTTTAAGATCAACTCTATTTTCTTAAATGGCTGCTCTACATGCAATAAATTGTAATTATATCTCAAAATGAAGATTATTATTATTATTATAATTATCATTATGCAATGAATGAACACCTCGTAAATTGGGTAAACTACTACCACAGTAGTTAGAGGATACATTAATAAAGATTTATGGACTCACCACCCACTTTAAAGACACATCGGTTTTGAGTTATTAGAAACAACATGATCAGGATAAATTTATAAAGTGGCTTCGAGAATATTGTAGAAGTATGTGTGTGTGCGTGCGTGTGTGTATGTGTGTGTATGTGTCTTATGGAATGTCTTGTGCTAAAGAGACATTGAGATGTCAAGACCTTACAACTAATACAAAAAATAAAAGTAATTTGAAACCAATTTGAATTTGTTCAAATACGTATATTGGCAGTCATGCTCTCATCTACATCAGCTATCCTCATTAATAATTCATATAAGATAATTTTCAAAAGATCTATTGTATAGTCACTTGATGAACTGAATTCAAACTGGAATATTGAAAATAAAAAGCTATTACGCTATTAGTTCGATGAATTTCCAACCCCGATTTACAACAACGTTAACAAAATAGTTTGAATAACTTTATTTTATTTTATACAAAATAATTAACTACCTTCTACTCAACAAATAACATTTATTATTCTGGAATAATATCATACGTCAAAACGCAACGAATGAAAATTAAAGTTTAGCTTTAATAGACAAATCTGCATAAATTAATCAAAGAACAAATTGTATAACACTCCGTAAATCCAACAAATTGGTATGATATTTGAGATAAAACATCGGGACAGTCGCAGCAGCTATTGTACAGTTACATTCCTCGCGGAACGTTAAGTTTACACATACAATGTTGCAAATTACGAACGTCGAGGAATCCGTGAAGTAGAAGCTGAAATATGCAACAAGGACGTCGAGGGATTGATGAAATAAATCATGTATATACATCGGACATATGGCGGCGCACGCTGCGCCTCTCACTGCAAACTGATTGAACTATTATATACAGCGTAACATACAAATAATTCATTTCACTATAATCGTCTAGTCGATTGTCGGCAAATACTTCTATAACACTATACGAGTCCTCTGGCAAAATTTCAATGGGGATATCACTCGGCGTCCACATACGGACGCTCAGTTGGACATGAACGCCGAGAGAATAGTAGATCGACAATGTATATGTATATATATATATATATACATCGAAACCACACAACGCGGATCAATACCCGAGAATCCAGTTCTACATATATACATATATATATAAATATATATATATATATATGTATATATATATATATATATATATATATATATATATATATATATATATATATATATATATATATATAGCTTCTTCTAGTGGTAGTTAAAGAGCCATTCACCATTTCATTGTATACTGGTACTTAGCAACACCTTCCGTCTCATGGTCTTGTAACAACTACTTGGTTAGGGAACCTATCAATCATCATCATATATCTGTTGAATATAAGTTTAATATGAAGAATTATTTATTTATACTGTTTATTTGATCGTATACCGCATAAAACTAGGAGTAAATATTGCGGACTTTCATATAAATTGTAAAATACGTGCATATGAGGCCATTTCCCCCAATATAATGGTATATATGAGACAATCTTACTTATAACAATGCAATGGTGTATATGAAACCATCACACTCATCACAAATCATTTGGGTGAAAATCATAAAATTGTTGATGACACAGCTTCACTATTAATGTACTCATTAGTCAAATCGTTGACAAAACGCGTCCGACATTTTGTTAACAATATAATGAAATTTTAATAACAGTAGTTGTTTCACTTTGTAGATATAAATAAATTTCTATGGAGTGACGTCTCCATCAATTCAAATTATTGTTTCATAAGGATGAAATCAAAAATGTTCTTCGTATTCACTCACAGTCAAATAATAAGTGTATACAAATACGATTAATAGTTAGGACTAGAGATTGTTTTAAAAGTTTTGTGGAATATAGGAAATCAAATGAATCATAGAATATATTTGTTTCAAATATACACAGGTTCAATTCAAAGCGCCTGTGTATGGTGTTTTTACTTGCCTCACTATACGCATATAGTGTAAGCAAAGTATTGTAATCGCGCCATAAAAGGTTTCCCGAATTTTCGAGGATATGTGTGTGGCATCATTTACTTGGATGCTACAGCTAAAGTGATATTTCATAAACCTACAGTCCCAGAAATTTGAATCCGATGCAAGTTCGCGTCGTTATATGATGTATGGCAATATTGAAGCAAAACATTTAGGCGCCAAATGTGTATCGTATTCCAAGGCCTTTGCATACCAACATACATCCTAAAACTTATTAGTAAAACCAACTGAAAAAATAACAAACGAATTCAACATTTACTTCATTAATATGGCATTTGCATCAACCAAAGTAAAAAAATCGCTAATATCGATTATAAACCTAGGAGTGGGACATGTTTAAACGGGTATATTTACCTGCAACCAGATTTAAGAACATGAAGTAAATAGAATTGTTAATCCAATAAATGATGAATAGTCAGCAGGTCATGATGTAATCAAACCTTATACCTTGAAACGTATTATACCATATATTATCTGACCCTCAACACAATTATCGAATCTATATATAACTAGTATAATTCCTGATTATCTCAAAAAAGCGATAGTAATACCTTTATACGGGTTGTATCTAAATAACACCGAAAAAATGTAAGGGGTCATTCTCTGATGGAAATAAAGGGAAGTCTTTGTTATAAATTTTTTTGAAAGAACCTTTCCCAGAAAAGTTACTCCCCTCCAAAAAATTCAAAAAAAAAATGTTAATCCTCTTCATCATCCCTGTATATTAAGATGAAGAAACGAAACTTGATGAACATTATCAGGCAATAAGACTACACTTTTTGGTATTCTTTCAACCCTGAAGTATTTTTGGAAGGAGTGGATATAATCAACCCTTACAACATTTTTTCTCAGAGCTTTTTTTTCGATAAAACTTCTCCCTATCAAAAAACATGTTTAAAAAGCGCCATTCATTCACTAACTTTTTAATCTCTTCAAAGGTTTTCAGAGGAGTCAAGAATTATGAGAAAAAAAAATGTATTGCAATGCGGAGGTTGTAAGAAGTGATTGAATAAAGGTGTCGATCGGGACTATCTTCTTCAAATGTATTGTTTTGAAATTATTTAACATTAGATTCATTACTTGGTTGGGTTATTTTAAGTTGAGTTAGTTAATTTCAGGGTAACTTGAAAAGATAAATGATTTAGAAAAGTTGGGAACATCAGGGCACATGTCAAATAACATTTTATCAAACAGTAGTCAACCAAATAGTTAATCTATGATTCTACTAGGCTAAGAAGTTTAGATTTTGGAATAAGAGTGAACAAACGATGAATAAATTGATGTTCTGACAATTTAACAAAAAACAAAAACATGTGGAATATTGACAATACACTCTACAAAAAATGTTGAAAGTGAGCGCCTTCAGCTTCAATACAAGCATCTAATCTTTTTATAATAGAATTGGGTATGCGTTGAAATATTCCTGAAAAATTTTTTATCGCTCCACACCCTGCTACAATGCGATTCCGCAAATCATCGATATTTTCAACTAGGCTTGAATAGACGAAAGATTTGAGATATCCCATATGCAAAAATCCAAGGGATTAAGGTCATGGGAGCGGGCTGGTCAGTTTACAGGTCCTCTTCGACCTATCCATCGATTGGCATACATCTCATTCAAGAACTTACACTCGTGTACCAAAATGAGATGATGCACCATCGTGCATAAGTTATAAATGCCGTTGAATGGGAACGTCTTCAAGAATAACATGTAGTTCTTCAAGAAAATGACAATATGAGTCAGCATCTTATCGTAGTGAAAGAGAATAGGGACCAATTATATGATCGTCAATATCAATTCAGAGCCACACTTCTAATGAGAATTGATACTGATGATTTCCTTGTGGATTTTCTTCAGCCCAAAAATGATTGTTATAAATATTTCTAATATAATATCCTGAGAAATTCGCCTCGTCAGTGAATAAAATATTTCTTAAGAACTGTGGCATTTGGCCGATCATATTAATGAGCTATTGACAAAAAACCACACATGGTAAAAAATCACGATTCAGTAATGCCTGCAAAACAGCTACTACTGTTGTTCTCCTAACACAAGCTATTTTCCTAGTACTAGTTTCTGGGAATTCTTTAATTGAATTAAGTACGGCTCCTTCTACAGCATCAGTTCTAACTTCGGGTTCGGCCAGTCATAACTTCTTATTTCAAAATTAAATTTGTGAACGTAGTATGATAGGGTAATCTACGCTCTGGGTATTGTTGTGCATAGAGTCTTTGTGCTTCCAATGCATTACCGTTAACACGTCCATATGTAAAATGCATATCTGCCATTTCTAAATTCGAATAGTTAACCTTAAGAAAGAGAAACAATACACTACATTGCACAATCCCGGTTTCAAATTTTCCTATGAATTACATTACGAAAAACAGGCCACTAGATCTTACGACAAAATACCCCCGCGTTAACAGCTCATCTTTTTGAACACGCATTGCAATACATTTTTTTTCTCCTAAATCCTCAACTTTTCTAAAAAACTTGAAAAAAGTTAGTAAATGAATGGGACTTTTTAGATTCATTTTTTGCAAAGGAAAAAAAATCATCGGAAAAAAGGTTCTATGAAAAAATGTCTTATGAGTTGATTATTTCAATTCCTTACAAAAATAATTCGGGGTTGAAAAAATTTCAAAAATGTAGTTTTATTGACAGATAATGTTCAACGAGTTTCGTTTTTCAGCGTAATATAAAGGGAAGAGAAAAAGAAAACAATTTTTTATTTATTTTTTTGGTGAGGCGTAACTTTTCATGGGAGGGTTATTTAAAAAAATTCGATGAGAAGGACCCCCTTCAATTTTCATCAGAGAATCACCCCTAACATTTTTCGGTGTTACTTAGATATATCCTATATAAATGACAGGACATGAGGAAGTTCAAAACTACCGCCCAATCTCTTTAATGTCCAATATTGCCAAGGTATTTGATAAGCTTAGTGCATCTAGAATCAATGATCATTCAAATGAAATGTTGATACTGGCACCAAATCAATATGGTTTCAGACCTGGTGAGTGCCCTTCTAAAGAATTAAGACAATCGCACTAAAATGTCATGTTTACTTTATGATCACTCCATATAATTATTCCAAAAAAGCTAAAACAGTCTATGGATCACCATACTCATTCAGTATAAGAGCAAAACTGTGAATAACATTCTCAGGTGAAACGATTTAAGAATTTTATGATTGAATAGTTTAATAAATTTATAACTAAATAATAATAACCTATTTTTTGACATTTTCAACTATTAGAATATTTTAATTTCATTAGCAATGAAATTTGTTCGTATTCTTCTTCTATTCCTCACTCTCCAGGTTGTTAAACCTTAGTCCCTCATCGATTACTTGCTTACTAGTTGTTGCATTGTGCCCTCCGACAATCTGATCCCATCTGTTATGAATTTGAACAATGTCATTTATTGTTACTGGCGACTGTGACGAGACAAATACAGTAAGAAAGTACAAGCCAAATACATCTCTGGACTGCGAGGCAAGTTTTGATATATAAGTAACTGAAGTACCGAATAGATTTTTCAACGAATATTCGTTACTTCGATTCTCATAGAGTAACGGGTACCAGAGTTACGAATAGTTACTTTTTTGACATCACTAGTGCAAAGTAAAAACAGTACGCTGTGTGTACGTTTAGAAGATGTATGAACCAACGAATTTCATTCAAAAAGATATGAGCATGTCTTAAAGTTACATTTTGATACTGCTTAATATATATTCACCATATTAGTTAGCCTGTGTTGAAGGTCACTGGCGCACGTACTTTCTCATTATGAAAACGTACCCTAAATAGCTTTAAAATACATTGGAGATATGTTAAGTAGTTTCAAAATAATACTTGAATATATTTTTGATTTTCGACTTAATAGTCTGTATATAAGTAAATACAAACATTTTGTACTAAATCTTCACATTTTAAGTCAAATATTATACAACTGGCGTATGTCCAATTATTAATGTTGATTTATCCCGTAGTAAAACACAAGTTCAAATCTCAATTACAGATATCCTATGCCAATCACAAGAATTATAATAAAATAAAGTGAATTGTAATTAGGACCCCAGAACTCGTGAATTCTACACCCCATGTACCTGTTTTGTATGTAAAATACACTTTATACACATATTACCTACATAATTTCAACAGGTCAGTAGGTTACTTAATATTTAATTTTGTAACAGTAAAAAACTGCAACAAATATAATTGTTAATTAAATATACACACGTGGAATAAAAAATACATTTACAGTGACATTCATATTCACACTGCAATTGTTGTACATTTCTTGTGGCATCTTTAGACACATCCGATCTGTTGTGGCAGCTATGCCACAATTCAGGAAAACAAGGGGCAAATATTCCCCCTGAAATTGAATGTATCATGAAGCAACTTGGTGTGCAATGTTGCTAAATTTAATTAGCACTACGCTACAGCTAGTATCTTCATGTGAGAAAAAATGTATAGATGGGTCATCCCTTCTGAGATACGGGTGATGCGAGCGTCTTTCCATATATCGGGAAAGATTGAAATTTTGAGTGCAAGGTCTTAACAAGGCTATTATAGGCACAGTCTCTTATTATGAAATTAGGTATATTTCCAACTCCTGCAACATGTTTATCCTTAGATTTCTCAATAGTTGTTAACATATCATTCTCAGTTATGAATGGCAGCTTTATATCGTTTTTGCATGTACCGGAATGTTTGTTATTAGGTGAGGGCAATTTGTAGGCACTTTAAATATATTCGGAAAATGCGTTTACCATATCATTTGGGTTATCGTACACGCTGTTATCTTTATTTTTTATTCCTGGACTTCTAGAATACCCTTTTCTGCTCTGTACATAGTGCCAAAATTTTTTTAAATAATTTTTCATATTATTTTCCGTTTATATAACTTGTATATGATGTATTGATTTGTATTTTGAGAGCTGATCTTAGCAGTTTGAAATTATCGTGGTAGTAATTGGAATTATATTATTTATTATCAATAGATAATTAACATATCATTTTCAGTTATGAATGGCAGCTTTATATCGTTTTTGCATGTACCGGAATGTTTGTTATTAGGTGAGGGCAATTTGTAGACAATTTTGATATATTCGGAAAATGCATTTACCATATCATTTCGGTTATCGTAAACGCTATTATCTTTATTTTTTATTCCTGGACTTCTAGAATACCCTTTTTTGTTCTGTACATAGTGCCAACATTTTTTGAAATAATTTTTCATATTATTTTCCGTTTCAGTTATATAACTTGTATATGATGTATTGATTTGTATTTTGAGAGCTGATCTTAGCAGTTTGAAATTATCATGGTAGTAATTGGAATTATATTATTTATTATCCATAGATAATTATGCATAGAGTTATCTTTTTTAGTTCAATTATTTTAGGTTGAAAAAAAGGCAATGATGAAGAAGAGAATGAAAATTAGCTAAGAGTACATACCTACTTACTTATTAAAAAAACAATGTTATATGCTAACGATAAACCAGATGCGTGAATTATGATACTAATCTGAAAAATTATAAATAAATATGGAGTATGAACGTATAAAATATGTAAGTAAAGATGTGTATAAAGCATGCGTTATTCTTCCTCTGTGTTTATTCTAAACAGTCAGAGCAGAACATGGACTTAATGTTGCCAGATTGGGTTTCTAACTCATCGATTTGACGATACATATTACTGAATGGAGATAAGATGCCAATTAGGCGTTTAATCGGAACAATGTTCTTCATTAAAATGAAATAAAAACTTCAATGTGTGATATTTATTCACATATTTAGATGAGGCTTGTACGAATGATTTGAATCATTGTCATTGATAAAAATAAGACTCATTTTGTTTAATTTGGGCTATATTCCAAAACTGGTAGCTACTTCGATGTATAAAATAGGCTCTCATGAATGAAAAACATGTGACAACATAGTAATATAGAGCTTAACCCAAAAATTTATGAGCTTTTTGCCTATAATATTTGGTACGTTTATTTATCCATCTTCAAAGATATCTTTCTCACTGTCTGACTCACGGATATCCACATCATCTGAATCCTCGTAAACTCCCTACTCTCCATCATCACCATCAAAATATGTTTGCATCAAACGCTCCAACCGTGTTTTTCCTTGTTCATATGAGTACCATATCAAGTATTCAAGTAAATAACAAGTGAACGAATCGGTCAAGAATAAGAATAAAACACGTTCATTTTACATATTGCAATATTCAAGCAACGTTTCTAGATACTAGACCACATACAGTAGACGTGCACGGTGCACGTATTAGGTGCAGACCAACTTAGGGGGAAAAGGATTCCAAAAACACATGCAGTATCTCATACTCATCAATTATTTTACAAAATTTCCTGATACTTGGAAAGGGTGTTATGTGTTACATTTCAATAATAGGTAATATTTACATAATAAGCTCCAACAAGAATTTTAATCCCAATAATATAAAATATTATGTATATAACAAGATATGATAGTGAAAATAACATTCCTTTTTATCATCTGGGAGAATGGAAGGCATTGTACGTGAACGGTAAGGGCAAACTGTGTTATTAATATGTTTTCTAATGTAATTGAACCTACTCGAACAAGAGGAAATCAGAAATTACGAAGACAACAATACATTTTTCATTTATTATTTTTTGGCTAAAGCCCTTGAGCAGAATTCTCTAACCTCACTACTGTGTAATTATTGACCTAAATTCGATGCTATCAAAAATAGCTATCTGTAATTGAAGCATGTTAAAGGTAATAACAAAACATCAAAGGCGTCGTGATAGTCTAGAAGATAGATACATATTTTGGGCCTAAGATATAACATGCTGGCATATGTGTTATGTTTTAGCATTTATAATCTGAGTATTTCATCCTATGTGAGTTGGACCGTTCACTCGCCCTATTTTGTGTTAACCGCCTTGAAAATATTCTATTTTGGAACGTGTTATAACGCTTTGGTGTTTGATGCTAGTCAAAGAGGGTCCACCTGGTGATCAATATTCAATAAATATCAACATTTCTTCTTCATGTAGTTGGCAGCACTGGCAGCTTCAGTTACGACCAAAATTGGAAGGTGCTATAACACTTTCTGATCAGGCGGAAAATTTTCGTTATCAATGCTCATTACTCAAAAACCATACGCCAACATTTTCTATGCTATTTTCTATATTAACCACTGTGAGGGGAGATGATATGATTAATATTTTGATCATTCAAATGTGTGACCAAGATCATTTTTGGTCCATTCTGGGTTGAGAATACCTAATTTTTAGAGAAAAGTTGCGACATCAATGATTTGTGGGGTTTGGGGCGGTTTGCGAGGGGGGGGGGGGGTTAACATGTAAGAATATGTTGGAACTCGCACAATTTTTTCGTTTACATAAAAACTACAAGTTGATGGAGGTGGCAACATTTTTTTTTCCAAATTCAGACGATTTGGCCAATTTTCGACAGAAAAGACCAAATTCTTCAAAATGGATGCATTGAGAATGTTGGCGTATGGTTTTCGGGTAATGAGCATAGATAGAAAGAAAGAGAGAGTATAACACAGAAAGTGTTATACCACGTACCAATTTTGGTCATAACTAAAGCTGCCAGTGCTGCCAACTGCATGGAGAAAAAATGTTCGCATTTATTGAATATTGATCGCCAAGAGACCCTCTTCGACTAGCACCAAACACCAAAGTGTTATAACATAACACTTTCCAAAATTGAATATTTTCTGGATGCTAGCTCAAAATGGGGCAGTGTGGGAGGTCCAACTCACATGGGATAAAATACTGAGATTAATAATTGCTAAACATAACACATATGACAACATGTTATATCTCAGACCCAAAATATGTATCTATCTCCTAGACTATGACTTCATATTTAAATTGCATCGGGTTTTCCTCGAAAATTATTGGGCAAATGAAAACCTGAAATATAACATCTTATTCAGACACTTGACACTTTTCATTTTTCAGAAGAAGCAAGCTTACCTGGACATAGCTGAGTGGAATTTTTTTGAAACAATACCATTATATCAAAGAGCCAATCATGATATTTCTGTTCATCCAATAAATATAGAATTAAGTGATTAAATTCATAAAAACAGAACTTATCCATCTAAATTATTCCTACTATGTTTTTCTTTGATGATTTATTCAGCTAGGTTCTGTATTTATTGTTACCACTCGACTCAAGAATAACATTATCAATATAACAATGATACTAAAATAAGTTAGGCTGCGTAAGTAGTGTACGTGAAGCACTTCAATACAATAAAAAAATGAATCGAAGATTTCGTACCTAAACAATGTCCTGATGTGATATTGAAGATAACTCATATAGTTTTCAAATAATACGAATTAACAGAAATTGAACATTTTCATTTTCTATCCAATCGAACAACCTTTCATTGGAAGTACTTAGTAAGAGTGGGGAATAAGAGACTTGGATCTGCTTTTTTATTTATTCCATTCCGTATGCCTCAATTTTCAATATTTGGTTAGGGACTCGGACTATATATTTTTGCTAGTGTTATGTATATCCATTGCGTTATTGATTCATCTTACATATATTTATTCATATATTCATTCATGTCTACTCATACTGGTACATGAGAGACCGATTTATTTCCAGCACAAACCAACAGTTAGCGAACCACCTATTTTCTGAGGTGTTTAGAGATCTCATGGAATGAAATTACCTTCACGGTCTAGTAAATGCCAAATGGTTCGATAAATACCAGTAAATAGATAACTGTTACCAGACCAGGTCTATTAACAGCAAATAAGTCAGCTATGCACCGCTTTCTGTGAAGAATTGGTTCTCTAAACACCTCAGAATGAAGCTATACATATATATATAAACTGACAGTAATTACTAATCACTATATATACATATGTGTATATATATATATATATATATATATATATATATATATATAATTTAGCTAAAAACTAGTAATTCAAAATTAATCACAATCGGAAAATAAATACTAACTTTGTACATGTCATGTTACATAAAGGTAGTATAAGATTGATTGTATATATAAATAGCACCAAAGTGACTTAACACTTGTGTTGTGCTAACTAAGAAATGTTGATCTGAAGCTATATATGTTCATGTAAGAGGTAAAGGGACAAAATAGATGTGTTATATAGTGTTAGTGTAACTGTTAATTTTCTAATATTTCAATAAATTTGAAGTAATTTGTGAAAATAAATTTTTTTGCTTCTCTCGAAAAGGCTTTTCGATATTTTATGCGTTTTATGTTTAGGGGTAGGATATTACAAGTTTTAGGTAACGTGTAGATAAGAAAAAGATGGCATATATTCTTGTTGAATTTTTGAGTGGGTAGTGATTCTTTACTGGTATTTCTGGTAGTATAAAAAGTGGGAATGGTGTTCTGAAGTT
This sequence comes from Endomychus coccineus, assembly GCA_958510875.1. Classification (NCBI taxonomy): domain Eukaryota; kingdom Metazoa; phylum Arthropoda; class Insecta; order Coleoptera; family Endomychidae; genus Endomychus; species Endomychus coccineus. The sequence goes on along the minus strand of OY294067.1, from coordinate 180,222,534 downwards.
ATTTATTTTTAAATGCATACACACATAAGCTATGGAAGTATAGTGTTCGAATGTTACTGATATCCTCTGTGTATATAAGGTTTGTATGGAAATATCTTTTTTTCTTCAAAATTATCTTCAGTATATAATTTTGTATTGTATTCAGCTTTTGTAAAGAACTTTTATATGCTCCTCCCCACACCAAAATACCGTAACGAAAGATGGATTCGGCTAGAGATTTGTAAATCAGTATGAGTAGATTTTTTGATAAAAACTGTCGCAGTTGATAAAATTTGTATATTATTTTCCTCACTTTTTTCGTTAGATAATCTATATGATTATACCATTTCAAATGGTTGTCAATAATAATGCCCAAATATTTACCTTCTTTCATTTCCATAATTTCGTTTTTCATACCCGGAATTTTTATACTGGAAAAGCTGGGTCTATTTGACGATGTTATAGAGAAGGCAAGATAGTGGGTCTTACTGGCATTCAATGAGAGGCGATACATACTCAGCCATTTATTAATAGTTTCCATGCTTTGTTGGATAGAGTTTTTAGTTTCAAACCATGTATTTCCGCTGAAAATAACAACTGTATCATCAGCATATGATATTATCCTTGCTTTTATTTTTAAGCAGAGCAGTGAGTTTATATATGCTTGGAAAAGTATTGGACCAAGAACTGTTCCTTGGGGAACCCCCATTTTTATAGTCATAGTTTCACTTAGTGTATCATTTATTTGGACACTCTGTTTGCGATCAATCAGATAACTGCGGAAAAGATCCAACTCTGTTCCTCGTATTCCAGAACGCTCCAATACGTTGAGAAGTATTGTATGATCAACAGTGTCAAATGCTTTTGCCAAGTCCAAGAATATTGCGATGCATTTTTTGTTTGCATCCAATTCCTCTGTAATACTTCTGATAACGTTGTACATGGCATCTGTGGTGGTTATGCCAGTTCGAAAACCATATTGGTAGTCATGTATAATTTTGTTTTCATCGAAAAATTTAACTAACCGAATTTTTGAGCATTTTTCAAAGATTTTTGCAAAACAGTTCATCATGCTGATAGGTCTATAGTTAGTAATGTTTGTTTTGTTGCCAGTTTTATGAATTGGGATAATTATAGAAGATTTGAACTGAGTGGGAACGTGTCCTTTTTGAATAATCATATTGAATATGTGTTTAAGAGGTTCTAAAAAATATTGATGATTATGTTTAATTGTTTCTGTGGATATTCCTTCTATGCCGGAAGAAGTGTTATTTTTCAATGCAGATATATGTTCTATCAATTCATTTGTTGTTATTGGATTTAGAAACATGGAATTGGGATTAATTAAAATATTTTCATTAATTGTCAAAGAAATATCAATGTCTTTGACCATGTTTAAGCCTATATTACTGAAATAATTACTACAATAATTTTCCATTAGTTTGTTATCATTAAGTACAACACCTTCATTGTCAGTAATCTGTAATGTGTTTTTATTGTTGCTCCTTTCATTAGTGGCTTCTGAAATTAGTTGATAGGTTTTTCTTAAATTGTTTTTGTTACTTTCAATTTGTTTAAGATAATAGTTATTTTTATTTTTATATAGTAGTTTATTTAGGTTATTCTTGTAAATTTTGTATTCTTTCTCTAGTTTATATGAGAAGTGTTTGTTTAGTTGTTTTTTCAATTTGTCCCTATTTCTTATTGATGTAATTAATCCTTCGGTAATCCAAGTTTTGATTTTGTTGTGTTTTTTATGCCATAGTTTTGTACATTTGGAATTTTCAATAATGTTTTCAAGTTTATTTAAAAAGAAGTCGGTTGCAAGTTGAGGGTCATTTTCATTTATTCTGTATCCCAAGATTCTTTTTGTAGTAAAGTCATCAACTTTTCAGAGTCTATTTTTATTCTGAATTTTTTGGTGTTGTCGAAGGTTTTTGCTTTATCGGAGTTGTACTCGATATTTAGTGATACTGGGTAATGATCTGTAATGTTGTACTTAAGAATATATGAGTTCAAAATCAAATTTTGATTATTGTTCGGTTTTTTAAGGAAAATATGATCGATACATGACTTGGTTTGAGGAGTTATTCTTGTGGGATATTGTACGTACGGCACAAATCCGTGTTTAGCTAGTACAGCAAGATATTTGTTCACGTTAACATCGTTTTCATTTATTAGATTAATGTTGACATCACCAATAAGAATGTCCAATTTATTGGTTTGTATTGTGTCCAGGTATGAATTTAGTTCATCAACAAACAAGGTCAGATTAGTTGGGTTAGGTCTATATAGAGCAATTATTCTAGAGGACACATTATTGATTGTTAAATTTATGATACATAAAGATACGCTGCATAAAATTAGTTTATAATTTGAAATATTGTAGTTGAGGTTTGATTTTGTTAGAATCAAATCTCCGTCGTTTCTATTGAAGTCACCATCATTATATATTGTCGTATAGCCTGGTATGTTAAGGTTATTTACGGATACATTTTTGAAACATTAGCTTAAAACGAAGATATCACATGTTAGTTTATAAGTTTCAATGAGTGCTAAGAATTCATCAAAATTTTTGTTAGCACTTCTAATATTGAAGTGTGTAATGTTGAAAGATTCAGTTTTTGATACTATAATGTTCCCAGGATCTACGTATTCCCCTAAGTGGTCTTGCTCAAGTAATTTCAAATTCTCCAGGATGATATCTTGATCTACTAATACCATTTAACTAGTATAGTCAATTTTACTTCTTTTCAGATTTATGTGGAATTGTAGCGTCGGGCAAATAGTATCAGTCGAGTAATGGTCAACATTGTTCTTCAATTTGTATTTGTCATTTGATTTGACACAATTGACACATACTTTATTAATTTTTGGATAGTTTTCTTGCTCATGCTCTTCACTACATAGAGGACAAACTAGTTTATTGGGGGAGTTTTGTTTCTTATGGTAAAACTCTTGACACTGGAAGCAGCGCGGAATTGTATTGTCTTCAAAGACCGAATAACGTTCCCAACCAATGTATACCTTTCTTAGTCGCATTAATTGTCTAAAGGTCGGTGGGGAGCATTCCCCATAAATTATTGACATGTTGTCCAGACACCACATGAAAATCCTATTTTTTGTGGGACTTGTTATTCGTAGATGATTCCTTTATGTGCACTATATAATACAAGTTTTCATCCAATTGTATGAATTACTTTGTGTATTAAACCAAATATATATATATATATATATATATATATATATACATATATATATATATATATATATATATATATATATATATATATATATATATATATATATATATATATATATATATATCCAAAGTTGTACATTATATATATATATATACATATATATATATATATATATATATATATATATATATATTTCACGACATTCCGGCAGAGTCGCATTTGCCATCTTCAGGTGATTCGACCGTAGAGTCTGGAAGATCTAGGCGAACTGACGCTTACTTGGAGGTACAGGTATTTGTATCCCCCGTTATGCTTGACCTTTGTTTTTCTCCGCAACACGCCATAATGAAACAATTGATGAATATGTAACTGAACTCAGAGAACTTAGTTCCACATGCAAATTCGATTCGTTATGCGATAGCCTTATTAAAGATCGTATTGTACTGGGAATAACGGATTTTTCAGTTGAAGATAGACTACTTAGAAATAAAGATCTGACACTTCCAAAAGAGTAGATTGAGTGGACGCGTTCTGCGCCAGGAAGTGACTTCATCGACCGGATGTTGCGCGCGCAACTTCGGATGTGACGTTACTAACCCGCGAAATTCCAACATGACCATAGAGAGTTAACGTCAAAGGACAACATCTATGAGACTCCAATTCAAAATACTACTGATGTTGTAGCTATATCGCCATCTGTTAATAAGCCGATGAAATGTCACAGCTGAAT
>OY294067.1:180183622-180213622 GCA_958510875.1 Endomychus coccineus | reverse complement strand
TGATCTCAAAATTTACAATACTTCAAACTATACATTTCGCTCAATATGTATTTTTTTAATTGAATATGAAATGTATTATCGAAACGACCGATTTTTATCGTTTTCCACGATTGTCAATCATTATTTAAATCAATCTAGGAATAGAACAAATGCATAACTTAAGTCATAGTATTATGCTACTCAGAAATTATGAGTCAGCAGTAATGTGTAAATTATTTATATTTGTCTACCGCACATGATGGAACATTGATGTGATGTCTGATGTATCTGTAATAATTGTTGACAGACACATTCCTCACATCAAGTCGTTTTACATTTGTTAAACAGGGGTGTATCAGAATGAATTTATGCTAAGAGAAAGAATTTCATTTGGTAATATAAATTATAGTTAACTCTAAGATTCAGTATATAATTATTGCAGGTAGGTGATAATGAAAAACATTTCAAGTAAATAAAATATAAAATTAATTTCAAATTATTTCATATGTACACTAGATACTTTTAGATGAATCCAACTACAAAAACAACGACACCTACTGAGTTAATCTGAGAAGAGAAAGATATTTTAAGCCCAAATAGTATGTTACTATTTTATGTATATAAAAAATTATATTAATTCAATTCAATCAAGTTTTTGGGTGATATGACTGATGATTTGAATTCCACAGGAAAGAAATCTGCAAGCAATAGCTTTAGACCTCCCAAAATGTATACCTAAAATACGACGTGTTCCTTCGACGAGGTGTCATGACGGCTATCACCTGCCGAGGTGTCTGTCACGCAGGTCTTCAACATGGTGTCATGGTGGTTATCACATGCTCCTTCAACGAGGTGTCATGACGTCATGCAGGTCTTCAATTCATCATATCGTCAAATGAATTAGCGCGTTTGATTAAAAATGGTATTCTTTGGTGAGAAAGATGCAGGGGAATCCAAACCCCGCGTCATTTAATGTCTGGAAATGTTTATGATTTTACGATTCTACATGTATACTTACCAGTTCGATCGACCTTTCATCTCTCACCCTCAAGAATACCATTTGGTTTTGATTGTATATTTTAGGTTGTGAAATGGACCGCTTTGGTCGGTTTTAATGGCCCAACTAGCTTGAAATGGAGTAAATAATCTCAGGGCTCGTAGTGAAACGTGCTCTGTGATTCTAGGCTTGTGGATTGCCTGAGCGCCAACTGCTCAGAAATAACTACAAAAACAAATGAATTCACAGTCAAGAATACAGGCACTACGAGATGGTTTTATAGTTGATGGAAATTCAGAAAAATAATAGAAGTTCAACTTTACAATTTTATTTATTCCAAACGGAATTTGAGTTATAAAAAACAATAAATTACAATTTTTATGATGAACCAATTTGTAACATAAATTAGAATTGAATTTTGAAATAAACAATTATAATTAAATCAATTTGTAATATAAATTGATCTTGAATGTTTAAATGAACAATTAGAGAATTAAATCAAATTGTAACATAAATTAAAATTGATTTTTAAAATAAACAAATAATTAGTTAAATTCTTGGAATACTATTTAAATACAAAAAATGTTTATATGAATGAGAGTTTGAAATCCTAATTGAAAAATAAATTATCAATTAAGAGGAATTAAAATGAACCTCGAATGAGTTATATAAAAATTAGTGGAATACAACTCGGTTAAATAACAAAATCAGAGAATGAAAATATGGTCATTCAAACAAGAAAATGTTACCCTCCTTGGAACTTGATGGAACTGGAAGACGGTCCTATCAGCAAATTCACTAAACCGTCTCAGAAAGAAGGAATGAGGCACCTCAGACGTTCAAACCCTGTAATTTCAAAGAACGAACAGTACCTGACTTAAGTTCAAAGGGACAAACAACACCGTCAGTCGGAATAACCATGAGATTCCACAACTGATTATGTTATCTTCCCAAATTGTATAAAACACTATTACAAAATTGAAATCTTGAAGAGATATCAATTTATACGACAATCAATGTTAATCTGCAAGAATTAAATTATTACAATTGATACTTAAATAGACAAAACATCAAAATGTGACTGAAAGGAAGATAATCAAATTGTGACCGAAAGAATAATAATCAAAATGTGACTGAAAGGAAAATAATCAAAATGTTGGAATTAGCTAGTTAGCACAAATCTGAATACTTGAATTGAATTGCATATTAGATTGCTGTTGTAATCTACACTACAACCCACACGAGCGCAGCAGTCCTGATAATTGAATATCCAATAAGCAGTAATTGAATAATTACTTTATGATAATCCCTAATACTATCCATAACACGTTACAATCAAAAGACAGCTCTGTATAAACTTGTATCAGATTTACAAAATGGCGATTCAAAAGAATCACTCAAAACTGCCATGTGCCATTGTGAGATTAAACACAGAGGGAATAAAGAAATATTATCTCTGAATTATGCTAGCAGCAAATTGATTGGGTGAAACCCTAGGTAGGTCGAGTAAAAATTCCACTGAAATATTATCACAATCAGGTACTGAATATCCAGAAGTCTAATCACAAAACCGAATCAAATTGTATGTAGCCTGATGTGAATTATATTTCGGTAGCAAGAATTAAGAAAATGTATGTGAAGTCAATGAATTATAAAATCTCGACTCACCCAGTTAGAGGTTCACACGACAATATTCTCATCGACTTCCGTTATCAGACCTACCCCACTAACGCGATATTCGCGCTATCGAGCATACGGGAACTAAGTTCAATAATCGATGTTATTGAACGCATAGGTGTTTTGAGATATCATCGGACCAGATTCCTATCCGAAAAGAAAACTGATCTGTTCATTACAGAGTTCTCTACAAAACACGAAACGGCTAACCCGTTACATTCCCCCTCTACCACGAGAAAAATTTTTGAAGTGAAGCTTCAAAAATTTTTCAAAAGAATATCAAAATCGGTCTTGACGTAGAGACTGGTTGACCAATTCCAGAATCACGATACTAAGAAAAGGTTTGTGGTCTTCACATAATTATTGGATGACCAATCCCAATATTACGATACTCAAAAGAATATTACAAAATTCAAAATGAAAATCAAAATGTTCTACACATTTATGAAAATGAATTATTCACCACTGTTTAGTGAACATCCCCAAACGAAATACTGAAAAGAATCAAAAACAAAAAAAATATACTAGCTAATAGCTCTGATACTGATTCCAAATATCCTCTGGAGGAAAAAAAAGAATCAACAAAAATATAACAGTAAACAATCCCAAATGGATTAATCAACAAATTGAAGATACACTATGAAGATTTAATCCAAATGAACAAATTTTAACAAAATCAAGAAAATATAATGTACCAGCTCAAAAAAAATCTCGGAAAGAAGGTAAATTAATGGTTATATCTGTAACTTCTCGAAAATCACAAAGATGTATTTTCCGCAACAATCAAACAACTGAATCGAGTACTAAAGGATCGATACAACTTTATACTCAATCATCAACTGAACCGATTATTAAACACATTAATAATCCGCAACTGTGTTGTTTAGCTTGAAACTACAAAACTCAACCTCAACAGCTGGTACATGAGTGAACCTAGTTCACAACCGTGAATAAATGTTTTCACTCAAATTATCCCACACATCAGTGTAAGTCCAAATTAAAGTCCCTTACTCTTCGGACTAATAGTTAATGGAAGTTTCACTTATTATTCCCAAGCACTAGTGTAAGTCCAAATGGAAGTCCCTTACACTCCGGACTAATAGTGAATGTAAGTTTCACTTATTATTACCAAGCATCTGTGGAAGTCCAATATTTGAGTCAACAGAAGTAGATTAAGTCCGCGAGTTCTCCACCAGGAAGTGACGTCATCGACCGGATGTTGCGCGCGCAACTTCGGATGTAACGTTACTAACCCGCGAAATTCAAAAGTGTCCATAGAACTTACGATGATCACAGAACTTCCGACCATAGAGGTCTGGGTCATAGAATGTGAGGTTAGTTGGACGTAACGTTACTAACCCGCGAAATTCAAACGTGTCCATAGAGCTTACGATGATTATAGAACTTTCGACCATAGAGGTCTGGATGTGAGGTTAGTTGGATGTGACGTCATCGACCCGCCAAATTCAAACGTAGAGGTGTTTTGGTGATGTTTATCATGGCCGACGTTGGAAGCGAATGTCAGAAGAATAAACGTCAAAACCACAATATGACTGATGTTGTAGCTACATCGCCGCCATCTTCTGATGAACCGATGAACTATCATACTTAAATGTCAATGTCAGACCAGTTAACTTCAAACGACTACATCTATGAATGAACAGATCAACCGTCATGCATACCTGTCAACGTCAGAAATGTTAACGTCAAGGGACGACATCTATGAGGTCACGATTCAAAATATGACTGATGTTATAGCTACATCACCGCCATCTCTTAATGAACCGATGAACTATCATACTTCAATGTCAATGTCAGAACAGTTAACTTCAAATGACTACATCTATGAATGAACCGATCAACCGTCATGCGTACCTGTCAACGTCAAAGGACGACATCTATGAGGTATCTTGTTAATGTTTTTGCTTGGGAAATTTATGAACCGATGAACTATCATAGCTGGATGTCAATGTCAGAACAGTTAACGTCAAAGGACGACATCTATGAGACTCCAATTCAAAATGTTACCGATGTTGTAGCCTATATCGCCATCTATCACTAAACCGATGAACTATCATAGCTGAATGTCAATGTCAGAACAGTTAACGTCAAAGGACGACATCTATGAGGTATTTTGTTAATGTTTTCGCGCGGGAAGTTCCATCTCAATTAAAAAAAAAACGATATATTAATGAACTATCATAGCTTGATGTCCATGTCAGAACAGCTAACGTCAAAGGACGACATCTATGAGGTGTTTTGCTGATGTTCGCGCGAGGAATTTCAAAAATTTGACTCATGTTGTAGCTATACTGTCATTTATTATTCAACCACACCGTAATTCCAAAAATAATGAACTTTTAAAATAACCTACAAATTTCCTAAACGTTAAATGATTACTTGCGTATATGAAATTATTACACCAGAAACCACATTGAGTATATGAGAACACGTGGAAGCAATTAATTTTGCATACGCCTGCGTCATCACATTCAGTTTATACGAGAATAATTGAATACAATGGATTCATTCATTAGGTCAACAAATAACAATAAGTGATATACTCTAGTCTAGACTTTCTAGTAAGCGAATTTAGTTGTCATTTCATTAGTCATTACTTATGTAAGCAACTGTGAGTGGAATTAGTTATCTAGGAATGCGATTGCATGATCTTAGTCATTATACATTCGATCCTTAAACAATCAACTCGTGTTTTGTGTAGTGCTTATATCTAAAAGGTGAGTCTATATTATTATTTTACTAAGAAAACTATTATTTTAAATTGACTCCATATCAATAAGTTATTTTTCACTTCAAATTGAAACAATTCAAATTAACTCTATATCAATAAGTTGTTTTTCACTTCAAATTGAAACAATTCAAATTAACTCCATATCAATAAGTTGTTTTTCACTTCAATTTCACATGTAAAATTCGTCTTTGTTGTTATATGTTATTAAGGACTTTCATTTTTGTTTTTAGAGAAACGGATTTTTCGAAAATAAGATCAAGAGATTGAAACCAACCAAAACAAAATTTGGTGCAGCTGTTCTGGTGGAGCTTGCAGAGTTTTCAGTGGTTCCTACCAAAACGTGATAAAATTTCTCCAATAGTAGAAAACTATAGACTAACCTTTCCGAGGGGAGGAAAAATTAAGTACCGACAAGTATTGATATAGGAGCAGAGAGGGAGTAGCAGCAGCAACCTTAACGTTGAAATCGTTTCATTTATTGTAAGGTGAGGTGTTTATCCTATTATTATTATGGAGTCGTCCATCGCGAAACTTAGTTCTGAAATTGTTAAAATTATCGGTAAAGCTCATAAGAACCTCGGTAAATCAAAATTCTCTCCTCAAGAGACACAAAAGTGGATAGATTTTTGTACTAAATATGTACAAACTTTTAATAGGCATTTAAATAAAGATTCACTCAATTTAGGGGAGAAAAATCAAGTTCAAGCTAATGTGGGACATATAAGAAGATTCAAAATTTTATTACAAATTCGAAATAAACCCGCCTCCTCAAATAAAAATCGAAGCGATCGTATTCGTTGGGAAGATGGTAAGTCTGCATTTTCTCAACGAATTCGAACTGGGTTGATAATAATTATTTCACATTTAGACCCATTAAATTTTTTGTATGATGCTTTTAATCTCTTTAGTTCTAGAGTTGTCGAAATTTTACATATATACAATTTTATTAAAGTCACCACAATATTTTGTTGTGAATATATCAAACCCAATGTTAATGAAGAGCTTATCCAGGTAGAATTCAAATATTTTCATACAAAATCCGCTCCAATAGATACTTTGACCAATTTATTGGAGTGGTTTAAGTAGTATGTCATTGGTAAACTCCAAGTTAAACTGGAACAATTCGCTGAAAGAGATAGTGGGTGGAGCCTCAGAGATGTGATAAGTCTAGAAATCAATATTAATAAACATGAAACTATCAATTCAGGATCTTCCTATATTGTTTTACCTAAAGCAATCCAACTTAAGCATGCAGTTATTAACATTAAAAACTATGACGAATACTGTTTTGCTTGGGCAGTAACAGCTGGATTGCATATTGCTACTAACCCACATTCAGATCGAATATCTTCATATCCACATTTTAGTACAGTTTTGAATTTGCAAAATTTAACATTTCCCCTACCCATTTCACAAATCCCTATATTTGAGAAAAATAATAATATTTCTATTAATGTGTTTGTTCTACAATTATGTAAAAATGAAAATGGGGAGAAATTAAAGGTTCTCCCTGCATACCTGACCAAAAATAAACTCGGAAAACTTCAATTTATTATTGATTCAAGACAAGTATTACCGCGAAGAGGAATCATCATCCTCCTCCTCCATTCAAGTAGATCCGATAGTGAAATTTCATTACTGTTTAATTAAAAAATTATCAAGATTAGTAAATTCTCAAATTACCACTAGACACAAAACTTACTTATGTGAGAGATGTTTGAATAATTTCTGGAGTGAGATCAAGTACAATAATCATATCGAAGATTGTGGTAAGATGAATACTTGTAAAATAACATTCCCCGAAGAGGATTATTTGAAATTTAAAAATCATTCAAACAAACTCCCTGTACCTTTCATTATCTACTTTGATTTTGAAGCTCTATTATTACCCATCCAAAACTGCTCTCAATCTAGTGCAAATTCATACACAAACAGAACGCAGCTACATGAAGCTTACAGTATAGACTTCTACCTGAAATGTCATTTCAACGATTCCCTATCACGTTACAATTGTTATAGAGGGCCTAATCCGGCTAAATGGTTGACTGAACAATTAGATAAGATTGGAGAATTCATCGATCTAAAACTAAAATGTAATATACCCATTGATTTTGGTGGAATTAGTATAGTCAGTATAATGTATGAAACCAAATGTCACATTTGTGGTGTGTTGTTCAAAGAGGGTGACATTCGTGTTAAAGATCATTGTCATTTTACAGGAAAATATCGAGGATTAGCTCACCAAGATTGCAATTTAAATTATAAATATAAATTTGTGGTACCGGTCGTAGCTCACAATTTGAGTGGGTACGATATGTTTTTATTAATTAGAGATTTGGCTAGATCGTCTAAACAAAATATTCAGGTGCTCCCCTTGAATAAAGAGAAATATATAAGTTTCACCAGAAGCTCCACAAATTCTTATGTCAAATTTCGATTTATAGACTCGTGTAAATTTTTGGATTCAAGTTTAGAGAAATTAGTCTCTTATTTGAGTGAGGATGACTTGACTATTTTGAAACGTGAGTTTTCCCACTCATCTCAAGAAAATTTCAAACTATTAACACGTAAAGGAGTTTTCCCGTACGAACACATGGATGAGGGGAAATTAAACGATGAAAATCTTCCTCCGATCGAGAAATTCTTCAATAAACTTCGAGATGAATCGATAAGTGAGGAAGATTATCTACACGCTCAATCAGTTTGGAATCGATTTGAGTGTAAAAATTTAGGTGATTATTCGGATTTCTATTTGAAAACAGACGTTTATTGCTGGCCGATGTATTCGACAATTTCCGAAACAAATGCGTGGGCCTGTTTGATTTAGATCCCGCACACTACTTCACTGTTCCATCATTCACATGGGATTGTATGCTGAAATATACAAACGTATCGCTACAATATTTAAAAGATATCGATATGATATTATTTTTGGAACGGGGGACTAGAGGGGGTGTGAGTCAATGCAGTAATCGATTTGCAAAAGCCAACAATAAATATATGCATAATCATAATCCACAAGAAGAAAATAGTTATTTAATGTATTTCGATGTATGTAATCTATATGGATGGGCTATGATTCAATATTTACTTTACGATGGGTTTAAGTGGGTTGAAAATGTTGATAATATCGACGTACAACATGTTTCCGATGAAAGCCCTATCGGGTACATTCTAGAGGTTGATTTGGAGTATCCTACAACATTGCATGACCTTCATAAAGATCTCCCTCTTTGTCCAACTCATACAACTCCACCGGGTAGTAGATTACCAAAATTATTAACAACTTTTCATGAAAAATCAAGATATATCATTCATTATAGAAACTTAAAACAATGTTTAACTTTAGGAATGGTACTAACTAAAGTCCATAGAGTTCTAGAGTTTGAACAAGCGCCGTGGTTGAAAGCCTATATTGATTTGAATACTAGATTGAGAGCGGCTTCTAAGAAAGCCTTTGAGATAGCACTATTCAAGTTGCTCATCAATGCTATTTTCGGGAAATCGATGGAGACCGTGCGAAAGCATAGAGCGGTCAAATTAGTTAACAAATGGTATGGACCTTATGGAGCTCGTTATTATATTTCACAACCCAATTTCAATAGTAGTAAAATATTTGAAGAGAATCTAGTGGCCATTGAACAAAATAAATTAGAAGTGTTATTCAATAAACCAATTTACGTGGGTATGACGATTTTGGACGTTTCTGAAACATGTGTGTACGATTTTCATTACAACTCCATGCTTACACTTTATAAAGATCCTGAAATGATAAGATTATGTTATACTGACACAGATAGTTTGATCTATCATATAATTACTGATGATGATATTTATCAGAGCATCATCAATAAATATATTCATAAATTCGATACGAGCGATTATGCGCTAAACAACAACTTTGAGATTCCACTTGTAAATAAAAAAGTAGTCGGCTTAATGAAGGATGAGAATGGGGGGATGATTATGGATATGTTTGTAGGGTTAAGATCCAAGATGTATAGTTATACAGTTCAGGATCGTAACCCAACAAAGAAAGCGAAGGGGGTGCGGGATTATGTGTTGCGGAACACAATCACATTCGAAGATTATGTTAGATGTTTAGAAGAAGGCATTGAGATGTATCGCATACAAAGATCTATCCGCTCATTCGATTTCAAATTGTATACAATCGAACAAAATAAAATTGCCCTCAGCCCTTTCGACAGCAAAAGACACATAATTGGTAATGGGATAAACACTTTACCTTATGGTCATTATTCTTTATCACCATAATTGTATAAGTTTATATATCCATCATATTATTGTTCATACTTCATATCTATGTTTATTATTGTTTTATGAAAATAAATAAAATATTTCTATGATGATGATGATTTGTTTCATTTTCCTCTCTCCCTTTACAGCAAACCGATAGACTATTTTTCATAAAAATCATTTATTGTTCTAAATCATACATAACCTTATTTTTATATATAACATTTCTCTAAGTGTATTAGTCAATGAACAAAAAAATTTTGTTGATGAAATATCGATAAAACAATACAAGAGTTCTGATCCACTAGCATGGTTAGTGATCCCACGTACATCTTGCTCACTCAAGCTCTAAATCATACATAATTTTATCCTTATGCCAAAACATAAACTCTCTAAGAGTATTAGCTAATAAGCTTTCTGGTGCAACATCTATAGAACAATACAAAAGTTCCATATAACTAGCAAGACCCCGCATTGATTTAATTATTGCAATGACCTTATAATAATATGAACAAAATTCAAGTTGTTCAAGGAACGACACTCGATAAAATAACACTTCATCGTTAATTCTAATGATTTCACGTACATCTTGCTCGCTCAAATAAAAATCAGTATTGTGCTTGGTGACTTGAAGTACTTTAACGCTATTCGCATAAGCGCACTGTAATATTAGACAATAATGTCCACATGCTATAGGTGTAGAATCGAAATGTGCATGTTGACTCTCAAAGAATTCCTTGATCTTCATCCGCACTATATTGATGAAGTCGTTCCATTCGTATCTTCCAAAGACGAGTTTTCCATATTGATTTCTTTGATGCAACGAGATAGTTGAAGTGAATTTCCTCACAGGGCTTAGTCTACATCTAACCTCCAAATTTTCTCTCAGTGGGTAAACCGTATTCATTGATAGAAATTGTTCATGTTTTGAGGCTATTTCAATTTTTTCTAAAATTGTATCCAACTCTTCATCACCACTAATACTACTACTACTATTCGCGTTGGAAAACCGACTATCTTGCAAAGACATTTCGCAACAACTGACTGTTGCATTCAAACTTCTCTACCACCAACACATACCAAATATTTATCTGAACATGCGCAGATGATACTATATCGGTATTCTGTATCCAACTCTTATCCTCTATACCATACCATTTAACTAGCATTTTATTACCTTTTTTTCGGAGTACTTTCTCAATTAAATATACTTCGGGTTGCTTCGTTCTTTGTAATTCCTCTTCGTAGAAGCATCCGGTGATTGGGGAATCTTTCATGTCTTTGAGTAGATAAGTAACAGGGTTCGTAATTTTAACTTTTATAATTTTAAATAATTCCGCTGACCAATTAGGCGTATACGATTTTTCGAAAATATGTTTTGCCTTACTGATACGCACCACATCTCCAACGTTGTATTTGTGTGGTAGAACTAGCTTGACGTGTGAGTAGCATCGCTTCAATATCTCACTTTCGTTATGTTTTGTCACTTTACACGGAGCCAGATTGATCGTTCTATGCTTACGCTTATTATATTTCTCAGTGATCTCTTCGAGTATATCAAACCATTTGTATTTCCCACTCAAACTGAAATGTTTATAGAGCGCTTCTTTCAACGTTCGAATAACGCGTTCTGCAATGGCTGCTTTTTTTACAGAATAAGTATTATATTGATTGATTTCATGTTTCTTCATCAACTCTTCGAATTGCTTATTGAAGAACTCCTTTCCTTGATCGCTTTGTAAATGTGTGGGTATACGCCCGTTAGATTTCAAAAAAATAGAGTCAACAGCCTTCAGAACCTCTTCAGCCGATTTCGTTTTCAACGGACGAGTCCATAGATACTTTGAGAAGCAATCGATCATCACTAAAATAAATTTAAATCCTCGATTTTCACGCGCATAATTACCCATTTCAGCCAGATCCATCTGCCATAGATCATCTAAACCTTTTATGATTGTTCGGTGGCGTTTGAAATTCTTTCAACTTGGTGTTTATGAAGCTCATATACAACTTGTTCTTTACCTTGTTGCAACATGCTGAATTATCGCATTAGGATTGACTCTATCAGAATTTCCTCCCAACACAACCAATTTGCTATCAATACTCTTCAGACTAGTGATGAATACATTTTGTTGTGTAGTTATATTATGAATCTCATTAGTTAATTTCGCAATATCATCCTCAGTCTGTTTCTTATATACGTCTATCACTTTCTGCACATCGGTTTGAAGATTCTTCAAAGCTTTATTCATAAGATTATTAGCCTTTGAATACTTGTCAAGAAGTTCCTTCAACCTTTTTTCCACTTCAATTATCGCGCTATCGACGTACTTCTTATTCGCAGCATCGTTATTTGAAGTAGGTGTTTTCATATTGGAAATTTTTAAATTTTTAATATCCACATCACCGTCTGGTGTATGAGTCAAAACGTTCTTAAACATCGAGCGTATTTGGAGAACATCGACGCTGTCCACTACACCGTCTCCTCCGCTCCTAGATCTCCTACCAAACTTGTCGAGACTCATCATATAACTGTTTCAAACGCTATTGTATCTCATCTAATAAATGATATCTGCCTCTCGAAGTTCATTTATAATTGCAACAATCTCATTATCGTGCGATGTATTCCCAGCTTCTTGAGAAGCAATCAATAGTTTTGGGCGTTCCACAAGTTCGTTTGGATCGTCCCAGTACACGTACTCCACTGGTTCGTTGTTATATGTCAATTGCATACCGCTACCGAGAGCTTCCTCATGAATTAGAGGTCGAATTATTTTAATGTACTTGTATCTTCGAGTACCTTTCAAGTTTCCAGCACTAGTTCTGTGGGGATTTGTCAAGTTCAGAATCATCCTGTAATTAATTCATCTTATCTTTCTTGGTGAAATTTCTAGGTTCGTAATAGGATATAAGTTCACACAGACCGACGGTATTTTGAATTTTCGCCCTTGTGTCACGATAGTATCTCTATTTTTGAAATCGATTAATTTACCTCCTAGTAACCATGACAACGAACTAGCATCGTAAACTGGGCCATAAACTTTATCGACTTTTCTACTCCCTGACCAATAATCACCGATATATTTTTGAAGTAACTCTGGGTAAGATTCTAATACGTCATACTCATCATCGTTGTCAGACTCTTCAATAACAGTTTTCATACTTGCATCGCTCACATCCAATACCGTTCCTCTTTCATCTTCCTCATCCTCCTCCTCCTCCTCCTCCTCCTCTTCATCCGAATCATCCTTTTCTTGCTTAATTTCACGTTTAATCAATGGTGTATTATTGGATTTGATTATTTCCCGAAGTGGTTCCGATATGGGTTTAAATAATTTATTGATCGACTCGTCCTCTTCCGTTTTACCCAGTTTCAATGTGAGATATTTCTTTCGTATAGATCGTGCCAATCGAGCGATTTTTCGCTTACGTGCTAACCGTTCAACGTCCATTGTGTATTTGCTATAGATTTCACGTTCACACTTTAATATATACATCGAAACCTTCGCGGTATCTTCCATTGTTCAAATCGAAATCTTTAACAATTATCAATGTTCCAAATTTCTCCATCCAACACATAGAACACATCTTTTTGAATCGATCGAAAGTAACGTCTGGGGATACGTGCTCATCAAACACGTGTTTTAGATTTATTTCATCCTGTTTAAATAACACGATCAGGTTAGAATTATCGCGAATCAGTTGTTTAGGAATTTTAGAGTATGTCTGACATAGATATGATGGGTCAATGTTTCTATGTCTACACATCGAATAATATTCTCGAATTTTCTGTTGTGTCTCGCAGGATATGTCATCAGAAATGAAGATAGAATTTGGTTTTGCATAGTTCGGACTTATAATTTCTTCATTGGTCTTCATATGGGAAATAACCAACTCCTTTTACTCGTTCCAAAATCTCCTGCAACAGTATGTACTTATCTTGATATAATGACTTCGAGTATACATGAACGTTTCCAAACTTGACACCATTTGGATTGAATAACAACGATAGCATAACGTTTGTTTTTCCGCATCCGCTCGGACCACAAATTAAAGCACGAAAAGAGTTTGGTAACAGTTTACAATGTTTACCAACGCGATTAGTTCTAACTTCTAAATCTAAATTCTCGATTGGAAGTGTCTGTTCTTGTTGAACGGTCTTCATCGTGTGAACCATTTCTACTTAATGATAACGTATAAAAGGAAAAATCACCAGAGCGTATGCTCATTAACAATGTTGATTCATCAAGGTGAAGGTTTATTGAATACACTCATAAACAAGCTCCCGTTTGAATTACACATTCCTTCATATCAATTCTGTGGTCCTGGAACTAAATTGGAAAAGCGTATTGCACGCGGTGATAAAGGTATCAATCCTTTAGATTCCGCTTGTCGCGAACACGATATAGCTTATTCACAAAACGAATCTCTGGAGGAACGTCATAAGGCCGATAAAATATTAGAGGACGCTGCTTGGAAACGAGTTAAATCAAGAGACGCTAGCGCAGGTGAAAGACTCTCTAGTTTATTGGTTACCGGTGGGATGAAGGTCAAACGAAAACTAGGTATGGGTATCAAAAAACAGAGGCGACAACGAGGATGTTGTTTCCGGAAAGATATCGTTGGAAGCATCGAAAAGTCAATGCAGCCATCTTCTTCTTTGAGAAAGTCCGCTATGAACGCGTTGAAAGCCGCACGGATTGCGATTAAACGAGCTGGAGGTAAAAAGCGTATCAGAGTACCAAGAGTAATACCACTACCAAAATCTGGAGGATTCTTCCCACTATTACTACTCATCTTAGGAGCTCTAGGAGCCTTAGGATCGGTTGCAGGAGGTGCGAGTACCATAGCGAATGCAGTAATAAATGCTAAGAATGCGAAAAAGAAGCTTGAAGAAGATCAACGTCACAACAAAGCTATGGAATCGTTGGGTAAAGGTTTGTATTTGAGACGAAATGCTAAAGGAGGCCTGGGATTGTTTTTGAAGAAGCAACAAAAAACTTCCAATAAAGCTACCCTATGATAGACCGCTGAACGATCGGGATTTGGTGCGTTTCGCAAATAAAATGAAAATACCACATTTTCGAGGTGTCTTTATGCGTGACAATCTACCTAGAAAACCGTGGTGTCAAGAACGCATCATTTTAAATTTAGATTCAGTGGAAAACAGCGGAACTCATTGGGTAGCATTCAAGAAAAACGGTAACGATGTAGAGTATTTTGATTCGTTTGGAAATTTAAAACCACCGAAGGAACTCGTTCGATATCTGGGTGGGAACGTTCGTATTTCCTATAACAACGATCCTTTTCAGAAATACAATCAAGTAATATGTGGACATTTGTGTTTGAAATTTCTGTCTTACCTAAACATTTAGCGAGTAACAACCATCATGGATTTCGCTTCGGCATTAATACAATACATATGCGAAACTGAAGGAGGAAGTAGTTTGAGAACAATAATTAATTTTATTTACGATAATTTGATCGAGGCTATCAATAAACCTACGAGCGAACTTACACGTAAGAATTTAATGTTTCTACCGATGGAATACATCCTAAAACATTTGGATGTGGTGTTTCTCAATCAGAATGAGGTTCCGGAACATATGTTCGAATACCTTTACCGTCATATGCAGTGTAACGAACATGTCGATGAAGATTGCGATGGTCCACAACCCCCACGCAAACTATGTTCTCAATGTTTATCTGAGCAGATTTCTCACATCATGGAGAACGAGGAAATGACTCATCATGAGAAGCAAGTGTTGATAGAAGAAGAGTAGATTAAGTCCTCGCGTTCTCCACCAGGAAATGACGTCATCGACCGGATGTTGCGCGCGCAACTTCGGATGTAACGTTACTAACCCGCGAAATTCAAACGTGTCCATAGAGCTTACGATGATCACAGAACTTTCGACCATAGAGGTCTGGATGTGAGGTTAGTTGGACGTAACGTTACTAACCCGCGAAATTCAAACGTGTCCATAGAGCTTACGATGATTATAGAACTTTCGACCATAGAGGTCTGGATGTGAGGTTAGTTGGATGTGACGTCATCGACCCGCCAAATTCAAACGTAGAGGTGTTTTGGTGATGTTTATCATGGCCGACGTTGGAACCGAATGTCAGAAAAGTTAACGTCAAAACCACAATATGACTGATGTTGTAGCTACATCGCCGCCATCTTCTGATGAACTATCATACTTGAATGTCAATGTCAGACCAGTTAACTTCAAACGACTACATCTATGAATGAACCGATCAACCGTCATGCATACCTGTCAACGTCAGAAATGTTAACGTCAAGGAACGACATCTATGAGGTCACAATTCAGAATATGACTGATGTTATAGCTACATCACCACCATCTCCTACATCGCCACCATCTTCTGATGAGCCGGTGAACTATCATACTTAAATGTCAATGTCAGACCAGTTAACTTCGAATGACTACATCTATGAATGAACCGATCAACCGTCATGCATACCTGTCAACGTCAGAAATGTTAACGTCAAGGGACGACATCTATGAGGTCACAATTCAAAATATGACTGATGTTATAGCTACATCACCGCCATCTCTTAATGAACCGATGAACTATCATACTTCAATTTCAATGTCAGAACAGTTAACTTCAAATGTCTATGAATGAACCGATCAACCGTCATGCGTACCTGTCAACGTCAAAGGACGACATCTATGAGGTTAATGTTTTTGCGCGGGAAATTTATGAACCGATGAACTATCATAGCTGGATGTCAATGTCAGAACAGTTAACGTCGAAGGACGACATCTATGAGACTCCAATTCAAAATGTTACCGATGTTGTAGCCTATATCGCCATCTATCACTAAACCGATGAACTATCATAGCTGAATGTCAATGTCAGAGCAGTTAACGTCAAAGGACGACATCTATGAGGTATTTTGTTAATGTTTTCGCGCGGGAAGTTCCATCTCAATTTAAAAAAAAAAACGATATATTAATGAACTATCATAGCTTGATGTCCATGTCAGAACAGCTAACGTCAAAGGACGACATCCATGAGGTGGTTTGCCGATGTTTACGCGAGGAATTTCAAAAATTTGACTCATGTTGTAGCTATACTGTCATTTATTATTAAACCACACGTAATTCCAAAAATAATGAACTTCTATGAGGTATCTTGTTAATGTTTTTGAGCGGGAAATTTATGAACCGATGAACTATCATAGCTGGATGTCAATGTCAGAACAGTTAACGTCAAAGGACGACATCTATGAGACTCCAATTCAAAATGTTACCGATGTTGTAGCCTATATCGCCATCTATCACCAAACCGATGAACTATCATAGCTTTGATGTCAATGTTAGAACTGTTAATGTCAAAGGGCGACATCTATGAGGTATTTTGTTAATGTTTTCGCGCGGGAAATTCCATCTCAATTCAAAAAAAACGATATATTAATGAACTATCATAGCTTGATGTCCATGTCAGAACAGCTAACGTCAAAGGACGACATCTATGAGGTGTTTTGCTGATGTTTGCGCGAGGAATTTCAAAAATTTGGCTCATGTTGTAGCTATACTGTCATTTATTATTCAACCACACCGTAATTCCAAAAATAATGAACTTTTAAAATAACCTACAAATTTCCTAAACGTTAAATGATTACTTACGTATATGAAATTATTACACCAGAAATCACATTGAGTATATGAGAACACGTGGAAGCAATTAATTTTGCATACATCTACGTCATCACATTCAGTTTATACGAGAATAAGTGAATACAATGGATTCATTCATTAGGTAAACAAATAACAATAAGTGATATACTCTAGTCTAGACTTGCTAGTAAGCGAATTTAATTATCGTTTCATTAGTCATTACTTACGTAAGCAACTGTGAGTGGAATTAGCTATCTAGGAATGCGATTGCATGATCTTAGTCATTATACATTCGATCCTTAAACAATCAACTAGTGTTTTGTGTAGTGCTTATATCTAAAAGGTGAGTCTATATTATTATTTTATTGAGAAAACTATTATTTCAAATTGACTCCATATCAATAAGTTATTTTTCACTTCAAATTGAAACAATTCAAATTAACTCCATATCAATAAGTTGTTTTTCACTTCAAATTGAAACAATTCAAATTAACTCCATATCAATAAGTTGTTTTTCACTTCAATTCCACATGTAAAATTCGTCTTTGTTGTTATATGTTATTAAGGACTTTCATTTTTTTTTTTAGAGAAACGGATTTTTCGAAAATAAGATCAAGAGTTTGAAACCAACCAAAACAAAATTTGGTGCAGCTGTTCTGGTGGAGCTTGCAGAGTTTTCAGTGGTTCCTACCAAAACGTGATAAAATTTCTCCAATAGTAGAAAACTATAGACTAACTTTTCCGAGGGGAGGAAAAATTAAGTACCGACAAGTATTGATATAGGAGCAGAGAGGAAGTAGCAGCAGCAACCTTAACGTTAAAATCGTTTCATTTATTGTAAGGTGAGGTGTTTATCCTATTATTATTATGGAGTCGTCCATCGCGAAACTTAGTTCTGAAATTGTTGAAATCATCGGCAAAGCTCATAAGAACCTCGTTAAATCAAAATTCTCTCCTCAAGAGACACAAAAGTGGATAGATTTTTGTACTAAATATATTAGAACTTTTAATAGGCATTTAAGTAAAGATTCACTCAATTTAGGGGAGAAAAATCAAGTTCAAGCTAATGTGGGACATATAAGAAGATTCAAAATTTTATTACAAATTCGAAATAAACCCGCCCCCTCAAATAAAAATCGAAGCGATCGTATTCGTTGGGAAGATGGTAAGTCTGCATTTTCTCAACGAATTCGAACTGGGTTGATAATAAATATTTCACATTTAGACCCATTAAATTTTTTGTATGATGCTTTTAATCTCTTTAGTTCTAGAGTTGTCAAAATTTTACATATATACAATTTTATTAAAGTCACCACAACATTTTGTTGTGAATATATCAAACCCAATGTTAATGAAGAGCTTATCCAGGTAGAATTCAAATATTTTCATACAAAATCCGCTCCAATAGATACTTTGACCTATTTATTGGAGTGGTTTAAGGAGTATGTCATTGGTAAACTCCAAGTTAAACTGGAACAATTCGCTGAAAGAGATAGTGGGTGGAGCCTCAGAGATGTGATAAGTCTAGAAATCAATATTAATAAACATGAAACTATCAATTCAGGATCTTCCTATATTGTTTTACCTAAAGCAATCCAACTTAAGCATGCAGTTATTAACATTAAAAATTATGACGAATACTGTTTTGCTTGGGCAGTAACAGCTGGATTGCATCCTGCTACTAACCCACATTCAGATCGAATATCTTCATATCCACATTTTAGTGCAGTTTTGAATTTGCAAAATTTAACATTTCCCCTACCCATTTCACAAATCCCTATATTTGAGAAAAATAATAATATTTCTATTCATGTGTTTGTTCTACAATTATGTAAAAATGAAAATGGGGAGAAATTAAAGGTTCTCCCTGCATACCTGACCAAAAATAAACTCAAAAAACACTTCAATTTATTATTGATTCAAGACAAGTATTACCGCGAAGAGGAATCATCATCCTCCTCCTCCATTCAAGTAGATCCGATAGTGAAATTTCATTACTGTTTAATTAAAAATTTATCAAGATTAGTAAATTCCCAAATTACCACTAGACAGAAAACTTACTTATGTGAGAGATGTTTGAATAATTTCTGGAGTGAGATTAAGTACAATAATCATATCGAGGATTGTGGTAAGATGAATACTTGTAAAATAACATTACCCGAAGAGGATTATTTGAAATTTAAAAATCATTCAAACAAACTGCCTGTACCTTTTATTATCTACTTTGATTTTGAAGCTCTATTATTACCCATCCAAAACTGCTCTCAATCTAGTTCAAATTCATACACAAACAGAACGCAGCTACATGAAGCTTACAGTGTAGGCTTCTACCTGAAATGTCATTTCAACGATTCCCTATCACGTTACAATAGTTATAGAGGGCCTAATCCGGCTAAATGGTTGACTGAAGAATTAGATAAAATTGCAGAATTCATCGATCTAAAACTAAAATGTAATATACCCATTGATTTTGGTGGAATTAGTATAGTCAGTATAATGTATGAAACCAAATGTCACATTTGTGGTGTGTTGTTCAAAGAGGGTGACATTCGTGTTAAAGATCATTGTCATTTTACAGGAAAATATCGAGGATTAGCCCACCAAGATTGCAATTTAAATTATAAATACAAATTTGTGGTACCGGTCGTAGCTCACAATTTGAGTGGGTACGATATGTTTTTATTAATTAGAGATTTGGCTAGATCGTCTAAACAAAATATTCAGGTGCTCCCCTTGAATAAAGAGAAATATATAAGTTTCACCAGAAGCTCCACAAATTCTATTGTTAAATTTCGATTTATAGACTCGTGTAGATTTTTGGATTCAAGTTTAGATAAATTAGTCTCTTATTTGAGTGAGGATGACTTGACTATTTTGAAACGTGAGTTTTCCCACTTATCTCAAGAAAATTTCAAACTGTTAACACGTAAAGGAGTTTTCCCATACGAACACATGGATGAGTGGGGGAAATTAAACGATGAAAATCTTCCTCCGATCGAGAAATTCTTCAATAAACTTCGAGATGAATCGATAAGTGAGGAAGATTATCAACACGCTCAATCAGTTTGGAATCGATTTGAGTGTAAAAATTTAGGTGATTATTCGGATTTGTATTTGAAAACAGACGTTTTATTGCTGGCCGATGTATTCGAGAATTTCCGAAACAAATGCGTGGGCCTGTTTGATTTAGATCCCGCACACTACTTCACTGTTCCATCATTCACATGGGATTGTATGCCAAAATATACAAACGTATCACTACAATATTTAAAAGATATCGATATGATATTATTTTTGGAACGGGGGATTAGAGGGGGTGTGAGTCAATGCAGTAATCGATTTGCAAAAGCCAACAATAAATATATGCATAATCACGATCCACAAGAAGAAAATAGTTATTTAATGTATTTTGATGTATGTAATCTATATGGGTGGGCTATGATTCAATATTTACCTTACGATGGGTTTAAGTGGGTTGAAAATGTTGATAATATCGACGTACAACATGTTTCCGATGAAAGCCCTATCGGGTACATTCTAGAGGTTGATTTGGAGTATCCTACAACATTGCATGAACTTCATAAAGATCTCCCTCTTTGTCCAACTCATACAGCTCCACCGGGTAGTAAATTACCAAAATTATTAACAACTTTTCATAAAAAATCAAGATATATCATTCATTATAGAAACTTAAAACAATGTTTGACTTTAGGAATGGTACTAACTAAAGTCCATAGAGTTCTAGAGTTTAAACAAGCGCCGTGGTTGAAAGCCTATATTGATTTGAATACTAGATTGAGAGCGGCTTCTAAGAACGCCTTTGAGATAGCACTATTCAAGTTGCTCATCAATGCTATTTTCGGGAAATCGATGGAGAACGTGCGAAAGCATAGAGCGGTCAAATTAGTTAACAAATGGTATGGACCTTATGGAGCTCGTTATTATATTTCACAACCCAATTTTAATAGTAGTAAAATATTTGAAGAGAATCTAGTGGCCATTGAACAAAATAAATTAGAAGTGTTATTCAATAAACCAATTTATGTGGGTATGACGATTTTGGACGTTTCTAAAACATGTGTGTACGATTTTCATTACAACTTCATGCTTACACTTTATAAAGATCCTGAAATGATAAGATTATGTTATACCGACACAGATAGTTTGATCTATCATATAATTACTGATGATGATATTTATCAGAGCATCATCAATAAATATATTCATAAATTCGATACGAGCGATTATGCGCTAAACAACAACTTTGAGATTCCACTTGTAAATAAAAAAGTAGTCGGCTTAATGAAGGATGAGAATGGGGGGATGATTATGAATATGTTTGTAGGGTTAAGATCCAAGATGTATAGTTATACAGTTCAGGATCGTAACCCAACAAAGAAAGCGAAGGGGGTGCGGGATTATGTGTTGCGGAACACAATCACATTCGAAGATTATGTTAGATGTTTAGAAGAAGGTATTGAGATGTATCGCATACAAAGATCTATCCGCTCATTCGATTTCAAATTGTATACAATCGAACAAAATAAAATTGCCCTCAGCCCTTTCGACAGCAAAAGACACATAATTGGTAATGGGATAAACACTTTACCTTATGGTCATTATTCTTTATCACCATAATTGTATAAGTTTATATATTCATCATATTATTGTTCATACTTCATATCTATGTTTATTATTGTTTTATGAAAATAAATAAATAAAATATTTCTATGATGATGATTTGTTTCATTTTCCTCTCTCCCTTTACAGCAAACCGAAAGACTATTTTTCATAAAAATCATTTATTGTTCTAAATCATACATAACCTTATTTTTATATATAACATTTCTCTAAGTGTATTAGTCAATAAACAAAAAAAAATTTGTTGATGAAATATCGATAAAACAATACAAGAGTTCTAATCCACTAGCATGGTTAGTGATTCCACGTACATCTTGCTCACTCAAGCTCTAAATCATACATAATTTTATCCTTATGCGAAAACATAAACTCTCTAAGAGTATTAGCTAATAAGCTTTCTGGTGCAACATCTATAAAACAATACAAAAGTTCCATATAACTAGCAAGACCCCTCATTGATTTAATTATTGCAATGACCTTATAATAATATGAACAAAATTCAAGTTGTTCAAGGAACGACACTCGATGAAATAACACTTCATCGTTAATTCTAATGATTTCACGTACATCTTGCTCGCTCAAATAAAAATCAGTATTGTGCTTGGTGACTTGAAGTACTTTAACGCTATTCGCATAAACGCACTGTAATATTAGACAATAATATCCACATGCTATAGGTGTAGAATCGAAATGTGCATGTTGACTCTCAAAGAATTCCTTGATCTTCATCCGCACTATATTGATGAAGTCGTTCCATTCGTATCTTCCAAAGACGAGTTTTCCATATTGATTTCTTTGATGCAACGAGATAGTTGGAGTGAATTTCCTCACAGGGCTTAGTCCACATCTAACCTCCAAATTTTCTCTCAGTGGGTAAACAGTATTCATTAATAGAAATTGTTCATGTTTTGAGGCTATTTCAATTTTTTCTAAAATTCTATCCAACTCTTCATCACCACTAATACTACTACTACTATTCGCGTTGGAAAACCGACTATCTTGCAAAGACATTTCGCAACAACTGACTGTTGCATTCAAACTTCTCTACCACCAACACATACCAAATATTTATCTGAACATGCGCAGATCATACTATATCGGTATTCTGTATCCAACTTTTATCCTCCATACCATACCATTTAACTAGCATTTTATTACCTTTTTTTCGGAGTACTTTCTCAATTAAATATACTTCGGGTTGCTTCGTTCTTTGTAATTCCTCTTCGTAGAAGCATCCGGTGATTGTGGAATCTTTCATGTCTTTGAGTAGATAAGTAACAGGGTTCGTAATTTTAACTTTTATAATTTTAAATAATTCCGCTGACCAATTAGGCGTATACGATTTTTCGAAAATATGTTTTGCCTTACTGATACGCACCGCATCTCCAACGTTGTATTTGTGTGGTAGAACTAGCTTGACGTGTGAGTAGCATCGCTTCAATATCTCACTTTCGTTATGTTTTGTCACTTTACACGGAGCCAGATTGATCGTTCTGTGGTTACGCTTATTATATTTTTCAGTGATCTTTTCGAGTATATCAAACCATTTGTATTTCCCACTCAAACTGAAATGTTTATAGAGCGCTTCTTTCAACGTTCGAATAACGCGTTCTGCAATGGCTGCTTTTTTTACAGAATAAGTATTATATTGATTGATTTTATGTTTCTTCATCAACTCTTTAAATTGCTTATTGAAGAACTCCTTTCCTTGATCGCTTTGTAAATGTGTGGGTATACGCCCGTTAGATTTCAAAAAAATAGAGTCAACAGCCTTCCGAACCTCTTCAGCCGATTTCGTTTTCAACGGACGAGTCCATAGATACTTTGAGAAGCAATCGATCATCACTAAAATGAATTTAAATCCTCGATTTTCACGCGCATAATTACCCATTTCAGCCAGATCCATCTGCCACAGATCATCTAAACCTTTTATGATTGTTCGGCGGCGGTTGAAATTCTTTCTACTTGGTTTATGAAGCTCATATACAACTTGTTCTTTACCTTGTTGCAACATGCTGAATTATCGCATTAGGATTGACTCTATCAGAATTTCCTCCCAACACAACCAATTTGCTATCAATATTCTTCAGACTAGTGATGAATACATTTTGTTGTGTAGTTATATTATGAATGTCATTAGTTAATTTCGCAATATCATCCTCAGTCTGTTTCTTATATACGTCTATCACTTTCTGCACATCGGTTTGAAGATTCTTTAAAGCTTTATTCATAAGATTATTAGCCTTTGCATACTTGTCAAGAAGTTCCTTCAACCTTTTTTCCACTTCAATTATCGCGCTATCGACGTACTTCTTATTCGCGGCATCGTTATTTAAAGTAGGTGTTTCCATATTGGAAATTTTTAAATTTTTAATATCCACATCACCGTCTGGTGTATGAGTCAAAACGTTCTTAAACATCGAGCGTATTCGGAGAACATCGACGCTGTTCACTACACCGTCTCCTCCGCTCCTAGATCTCCTACCAAACTTGTCGAGACTCATCATATAACTGTTTCAAACGCTATTGTATCTCATCTAATAAATGATATCTGCCTCTCGAAGTTCATTTATAATTGCAACAATCTCATTATCGTGCGACGTATTCCCAGCTTCTTGAGAAGCAATCAATAGTTTTAGGCGTTCCACGAGTTCGTTTGGATCGTCCCAGTACACGTACTCCACTGGTTCGTTGTTATATGTCAATTGCATACCGCTACCGAGAGCTTCCTCATGAATTAGAGGTCGAATTATTTTAATGTACTTGTATCTTCGAGTACCTTTCAAGTTTCCAGCACTATCTCTGTGGGGATTTGTCAAGTTCAGAATCATCCTGTAATTCATCTTATCTTTCTTGGTGAAATTTCTAGGTTTGTCATAGAATATAAGTTCACACAGACCGACGGTACTTTTGAATTTTCTCCCTTGTGTCACGATAGTATCTCTATTTTCGAAATCGATTAATTTACCTCCTAGTAACCATGACAACGAACTAGCATCGTAAACTGGGCCATAAACTTTATCGACTTTTCTACTCCCGGACCAATAATCTATTTTTGAAGTAACTCTGGGTAAGATTCTAATACGTCATACTCATCATCGTTGTCAGACTCTTCAATAACAGTTTTCATACTGCATCGCTCACATCCAATACCGTTCCTCTTTCATCTTCCTCCTCCTCCTCCTCCTCCTCCTCCTCCTCTTCATCCGCATCATCCTTTTCTTGCTTAATTTCACGTTTAATCAATGGTGTATTATTGGATTTGATTATTTCCCGAAGTGGTTTCGATATGGGTTTAAATAATTTATTGATCGACTCGTCCTCTTCCGTTTTACCCAGTTTCAATGTGAGATATTTCTTGCGTATAGATCGTGCCAATTGAGCGATTTTTCGCTTACGTGCTAACCGTTCAGCGTCCATTGTGTATTTGCTATTGATTTCACGTTCACACTTTAATATATACATCGAAACCTTTGCGGTATCTTCCATTGTTCAAATCGAAATCTTTAACAATTATCAATGTTCCAAATTTCTCCATCCAACACATAGAACACATCTTTTTGAATCGATCGAAAGTAACGTCTGGGGATACGTGCTCATCAAACACGTGTTTTAGATTTATTTCATCCTGTTTAAATAACACGATCAGGTTAGAATTATCGCGAATCAGTTGTTTAGGAATTTTAGAGTATGTCTGACATAGATATGATGCGTCAATGTTTCTATGTCTACACATCGAATAATATTCTCGAATTTTCTGTTGTGTCTCGCAGGATATGTCATCAAAAATGAAGATAGAATTTGGTTTTGCATCCTTCGGACTTATAATTTCTTCATTGTCTTTATATGGGAAATAACCAACTCCTTTTACTCGTTCCAAAATCTCCTGCAACAGTATGTACTTATCTTGATATAATGACTTCGAGTATACGTAAACGTTTTCAAACTTGACACCATTTGGATTGAATAACAACGATAACATAACGTTTGTTTTTCCGCATCCGCTCGGACCACAAATTAAAGCACGAAAAGAGTTTGGTAACAGTTTACCATGTTTACCAACGCGATTAGTTCTAACTTTTAAATCTAAATTCTCGATTGGAAGTGTCTGTTCTTGTTGAACGGTCTTCATCGTGTGAACCATTTCTACTTAATGATAACGTATAAAAGGAAAAATCACCAGAGCGTATGCTCATTAACAATGTTGATTCATCAAGGTGAAGGTTTATTGAATACACTCATAAACAAGCTCCCGTTTGAATTACACATTCCTTCATATCAATTCTGTGGTCCTGGAACTAAATTGGAAAAGCGTCTTGCACGCGGTGATAAAGGTATCAATCCTTTAGATTCCGCTTGTCGCGAACACGATATAGCTTATTCACAAAACAAATCTCTGGAGGAACGTCATAAGGCCGATAAAATATTAGAGGACGCTGCTTGGAAACGAGTTAAATCAAGAGACGCTAGCGCAGGTGAAAGACTCTCTAGTTTATTGGTTACCGGTGGGATGAAGGTTAAACGAAAACTAGGTATGGGTATCAAGAAACGGAGGCGACAACGAGGATGTTGTTTCCGGAAAGATATCGTTGGAAGCATCGCAAAGTCAATGGAGCCATCTTCTTCTTTGAGAAAGTCCGCTATGAACGCGTTGAAAGCAGCACGGATTGCGATTAAACGAGCTGGAGGTAAAAAGCGTATCAGAGTACCAAGAGTAATACCACTACCAAAATCTGGAGGATTCCTCCCACTATTACTACCCATCTTAGGAGCTCTAGGAGCCTTAGGATTGGTTGCAGGAGGTGCAAGTGCTATCGCAAATACGGTGGATAACGCTGAAATGCCAAAAAGAAGTTTGAAGAAGATCAACGTCACAACAAAGCTATGGAATCGTTGGGAAAAGGTTTATACTTGGAACGCAACGCTGAAGGAGGATATGAATAGTTTTTGAAAAAGCAGCAAAAAACTGTTAATTGAGCTACCCGATGATAGACCAATGTACGATCGAGATTTGATACGTTTCGCTAGCATTTTGAAAATCCCAAATTTTAGAGGTGTCCTTATGCGAGATACGCTACTGCACAAACCTAGACGTCGTGAATGTATCATTCTAAATTTGGAATTGACTGAAAACAGTGGAACGCATTGGGTAGCGTTCAGAAAAATCGATAACGATGTAGGATATTTTGATTCTTTTGGAAATTTGAAGCCACCAAAGGAACTCGTTCGGTATTTGGGTGAGAACTTTGGGATTTTCTACAATAACGACACCTATCAGAACTATGATCAAGTGATATGTGGACAGCTGTGTTTTGAATTTTTCAATCACACTCGATTATTCAAAGAGTAACAACCACACATCACCATAGATTTCACTTCTGCAGTACTACAATACATATGTGAGAATGAGAGAAGTAGTGGGAGTAGTTTGAGGAGAATCATCGATTTTATTTATGGAAATTTGATCGAGGCTATCAATAAACCTACGAGCGAACTTACACGTGAGAATTTAACGTTTCTATCGATGGAATACATCCTAAAACATTTGAATATGGTGTTTCACAATCAGAATGAGGTTCCGGAACTTATGTTTGATCACCTTTATCGTCATATGCAGTGTAAGGAACATGTCGATGAAGATTGCGATGGTCCACAACCCCCACTCAAACTATGTTCTCAATGTTTATCTGAGCAGATTTCTCACATCATGGAGAACAAGGAAATAACTCATCACGAGAAGCAAGTGTTAATAGAAGAAGTTTGCAAAGACGACCCATACTTTATGAGATCATACTTATTCCATCTATTATTGTTGGAATATAAATAGAGATGTCTCAATAAATTTTTATTAGTATCATGTCTCAGTTGTTCACGTTAACAAGCACCAACCATATATTCTCGTTTACACCGCTGAATTCGATTGTGCTGAGGCCAGACAAAAAATATTATTCAGCATTGTTGGGATTCAATTCATACAATTCCGTACTCAATATAGAGAACGAAAAATTCTACTACTACGTAGAAGGAGATGGAACAAAAGCGAAGACTAAGACTATTGGAGCGATAACAATTCCGGCTTGAAACTATGGGATAAACGATATCGAAGAATTTATCAGGAAAAAATTTAAGGTTAAAGAAGATATATTCTCGATGAAACCGAATAACAATACGTTAAAGTTTGAAATATCCTATAAAAATAACGATATTTTGTTTGAGAAAAACTATAGTCTTGCTAAAATATTAGGATTTTCGTGGGGGATATTGAAGAAGGGTGTGGTGCACGTTTTCTGATTTATCTGTGAACATAATAAAAGTAACCAACATACGTTTCGAATCGAACATAACAGTGAGAGCCTTCTATCGAAATAGACCTGGGCATACGATCTACGATTTTCCTATTACCATCGACCCCGGCTATAGGATTGTGGAGCGTCCGAAGGATCCTCTCTATCTTCCAGTATCCGATATCGGAGAGATTACCAACATAACCGTACTAGCTTTAAATCAGCATTTGAAACCAATAAACTTTCGTGGTGAAGAAAGTATTCTACTTTTACATTTACAAGAAGTATAGAAAATATGGGGTTGTTCGTGGACAACAACAATAAAAACAGTTCCCACACCACATCATCATCAGTCTTCAACAAAACACCTAAAGTGAGTGACCTAAGCACCAGAGCCAACATCGTTATTTTGAAATCATTGGGGTTTCGTCTTTAACAAAAACGTCATTATCCAAAATGAAGTTTGCATAAAACTAGTTTATGATTTGAAATATTGTAGTTGAGGTTTTATTAGAATCAAAACTCCGTCGTTTCTATTGAAGTCACCATCATTATATATTGTCGTATAGCCTGGTATATTAAGGTTATTTACGGATACATTTTTGAAAGATTCGCTTAGAACAAAGATGTCACATGTTAGTTTATAAGTTTCAATGAGTGCTAAGAATTCATCAAAATTTTTGTTAGCACTTCTAATATTGAAGTGTGTAATGTTGAAAGATTCAGTTTTTGATACTATAATGTTCCCAGGATCTACGTATTCCCCTAAGTGGTCTTGCTCAAGTAATTTCAAATTCTCCAGGATGATATCTTGATCTACTAATACCATTTAACTAGTATAGTCAATTTTACTTCTTTTCAGATTTATGTGGAATTGTAGCGTCGGGCAAATAGTATCAGTCGAGTAATGGTCAACATTGTTCTTCAATTTGTATTTGTCATTTGATTTGACACAATTGACACATACTTTATTAATTTTTGGATAGTTTTCTTGCTCATGCTCTTCACTACATAGAGGACAAACTAGTTTATTGGGGGAGTTTTGTTTCTTATGGTAAAACTCTTGACACTGGAAGCAGCGCGGAATTGTATTGTCTTCAAAGACCGAATAACGTTCCCAACCAATGTATACCTTTCTTAGTCGCATTAATTGTCTAAAGGTCGGTGGGGAGCATTCCCCATAAATTATTGACATGTTGTCCAGACACCACATGAAAATCCTATTTTTTGTGGGACTTGTTATTCGTAGATGATTCCTTTATGTGCACTATATAATACAAGTTTTCATCCAATTGTATGAATTACTTTGTGTATTAAACCAAATATATATATATATATATATATATATATACATATATATATATATATATATATATATATATATATATATATATATATATATATATATATATATATATATATCCAAAGTTGTACATTATATATATATATATACATATATATATATATATATATATATATATATATATATATATATATATATATATATATATATATATATATATATATATATATATTTCACGACATTCCGGCAGAGTCGCATTTGCCATCTTCAGGTGATTCGACCGTAGAGTCTGGAAGATCTAGGCGAACTGACGCTTACTTGGAGGTACAGGTATTTGTATCCCCCGTTATGCTTGACCTTTGTTTTTCTCCGCAACACGCCATAATGAAACAATTGATGAATATGTAACTGAACTCAGAGAACTTAGTTCCACATGCAAATTCGATTCGTTATGCGAT